>BQNB010093653.1:11382-26308 GCA_026074375.1 Tanacetum coccineum
TTGTACTTCTTTAATTAATTTCCATGGAAAATAACCATTGATAATGACTAAAAGAAAACAAACAAAAAAATGTGGCTATTAATAATTATACCTTCTATATCCTTTAGTTATTGTTTCACACACAAATAGAAAATGTATAACTATAATATTTGTGGCACTCGTATTCGATTTTGGAAAGATATTTGGGTAGGCGAGACTCTTCTTTTTACAAGGTACAATCGGCTCTATCATCTTGATCAAGACAAAAATTGTCTTATCATTGACCGTATTAATAATGGGCAGGGTTCTAAATAGCGGCGCCATAGCGCGCTATAGCGGCGATATAGCGCGAGGCGTGGCCTCCACGTTACGAAACAGGCCAAGGCGTCATCTTGAGGCGTGGCGTGCAATAAGGCGCCATATAGCGCGCTATAGCGCGATATAGCGTGAGTTTTTTTGAAGCTTTAAAATTTTTTATGGATTTGAGCTTATTTACAAGTATTTATGCTTTGGGTTGTATGGGATTCGGGCTTAGTAACCCCGTTACTCAATTTTAATCCTAGTAGCTAACTAATATTGACCACTCTATAAATATTTTTTGCCGCCTTGAGTCACGCCTTAAAAACGCTATGACGCAACGCCTCACGCTAAAGCTTGAGGCTTGGCTATGCCGCTACGTCACGCTTCACGCTATTTATAACCTTGGATTATATAGCATAGACGTCTAGGGAAACACAGCTAGGTTAGAGGATATATGTAATTAGATTTCATATCTAGATCACCTTTGGGTAGATTTCGAGTTAAGTATTTGAATTAGAGAATACTTACACATTACATTAACGAGGGTGACGGGAAAAAAATCAGAGAAAACATTTAGGGGGTCGACAGGATTAGGTAAACACGTTTGTTTAACCATACAAGTTTTTCCCATCAATTTACTTTTCTTGCATAATTAGGAGTAGTTTAGTATAGTAGTTTAATCAAACCTTCCTCTTAAAACCCGAGATTTACTTGCTTTCTAGAAAATATAAAAATACAAAAATAATCTTCCTTTAACCCTTAGACCCTAGTAAACATACAGTTTGATCCTGGCTAAACTATTCCCCTAGAGAAAGATAATAACCCCTCGAGTCTTGCCTTTACTACACTACAACGGTTAGGTACACTACCTAAGAGGGTTGTAAAACTTGTAAGAATTTTATGTGGTGTGTGAATGCTTTATAAATTGGATATCAATCTGAATCGTGTAATAACTTTCAGATTAAAGTATTTCGACCCTATATGCCTCGGGTTTACGAAATCCTTAATCAGATAAGACAGATTGGCAATCGAATTTTAAGTTACGAGAAATCGATCAGAAAATTATAGAATATTATATGTTGTTCTCTTCACCAAATGAGACCATAACCTGGTTATAAATAACCACCAAAAAAGTAGTTATTTTCGGTTATTTAGTAACCATCGAAAAGTAGGTATTTTTAGTTATTTCCTAACCATCACAATGGTTATTAAAAGTCATGTCAATTGTTTTTGGTTTTGGCAGATCTAAAGAATATCATTCTTTGTATATTGCCCTTTGACCATGCATCTTTATTGCGGCGATATCAAGCTAACTATGACGAGTTTTCACTCCGCACCTCCTGACTCATTTTGAGCTAAGCTTGCATAAGGCCATTGGTCTCATGTAAAACACAATTACCTAAAATGATAGTTGATAACAATGTAAAATATTCGGGAAAAAATTTACCCGACCCAACGCAAAAAAAAATTCCCGAATCATACAAAAAAGGAAATATCCAGGAAAAAATTAGTGAAAAAAAAAACCCAAAATAGCCTAAAATCTGGCGCAAAGTAAAAAAAAATAGAAAACGGACCCTCACCTTTTAACTATCTACGATTTTCTTACACAAAAATTCCCGTAAAAAAATTTACAAAATCGTCCCAAAAAAGAAAATATTCGGGAAAAAATTAGCCCGTCCCAACGCAATTTTTTTCCCCGAATCATGCAAAAAAAGAAAATATTAAAAATTAGCCCCGCCATAACGCATCGCCCAAAAAAAAACCCTCCAAAACGTAAACAAAAATTATTCTGGAAAAAATTAGCCGAAACATAAACGAAACATAAATATAATAACATTCATTAAACGAAACATAAATATAATAACATCTACAATAACTTCAACTTTTCAACACCATCCAACATTTTAACGGTCGAAACCATAAAGACTACAACCATATTGTTTCAAATAATAAGCAACACCCATCGCCGTTGATGACGTATAGTACGGACCGGGCACGGCCCCATACTTCTTTGTGGGCTTAACCTGTGTCGCGGTCACGGGTCACGGACCCGCTAGTGTGTCACGGCGCGGTTATGGACACCTGTCCGGAACGCGGCTTTCATGGCACGGTCTCCAACGGTTGTATTCTGCATACAACTGATTTATGCGCTATTTTAGGGACGGATAACCCTAAATTAAGTAGGGGATATATTTCGGATTTAGTTTATATAGCCAAAAATAATGTCAAATCCAGGGAGTTTTGTCGGATAAGCTTAGGCGAATAATGGGAAAACCCAATGAGCAGAGGCCTATAAAAGGATCAACAATCATCATCAATGAGGTATCACTAAAAACCCTAATCATACTTGAGTACTCTCTAAAAACCATATACTTACTCACAACGCCGGAGGCCCCCCCCCCCCCCCCCCCCCCCCCTAAAAAAAAAATCGTGGGATCCTCTCCCACGATAAGGTTAACGCGAGTTCTTTATTCCTTGTGCAGGGGTCCTCAACGAAATTCACTTGGTGCAAGAATAAGGTTCCTCAGCCCGAATAACTACCTATTCGGGCCAAATCAGATCCAGCCTAACTTTTGCATCAACAAGTTAGTCGCCAATCCTGGGACCCACACTGGAATCACTCTGAAGAATGAGCGCAGCGGCTAACACACCCCCAATTGTGACCACCGTCACAAAAACAGCGAACAAAGAAAAAACGCATAAGGAAAGTGTTAGGATCCGATACTAGATAGATCTTCTAGCCTTTGTGGTTGTATAGTACTTATGTAATCACAAGTATATACGTGAGAGACTCTAACAATTGTTTAGGCGGAAACTAAACAATACAGAATAAAGAAGAACAAATATAACCAATGATCCTCTATGGATCTCTCTATTAATAATAAATTGTTTTTGTGATTTGTAAATCGGTACAAAACCCTAATGCTAAAGGTTTCTTTTATAGAGAAGAAACCCTAAATTGCTAAACAAGATTCCTAAAATTGCGTAAGAGATATACATCAATCTCTACCTCAAAACGCGTAATATCAATCTCTTCCTAATATATCTCATTCCTATATTAATGAGATATTAATTACATTAATCACGTCTATAAATAAGATCAGCTGATTCTATCTCTGTCAGCATAAACGAGAACATGACCAGCAGATTCTATCTCTGTCAGCAGAAACGAGGACATGACCAGCAGAAACATAATCAGCAGGAATGACTTAATGCCATCAGCAGAAATGAATATCTCTAACAGCAGAAACAACACTTAGTCGTTTTTCAATTATTCCCAACATGTGTCGCGACCCTATGGGCTAACAGTTTCAACTGTTGACATATGGGACAACAATACTAACTTTAAGCTTAGTTTTCGGACAACCTTATGACAAACCAAACATACATTCGTAAACTAGGCCAGGAGTACTACAATTCGTCTTTTATAAGTTTTGTGGTTAAAGGTCGATAGCTGGGTCAAAAACGAGTGCAAAGGGAGAGGGGTCGCGACTGCCAACCGTTTTAACTGTTGAGTACACGACAGCAGTACTAACTTTAGTCCCTATTTGCGAGTTTGTTTCTTAATCATTTTCTATGATTCAAGTTGCTAAATAAAGCCTACCATGTCGACTATAAAACGCCCCCATTTGTTGACTCTATGTCTAAGTCTAAGTGGGTCAGAACAAGGCCTAAAGTCGACCCAACAGGGCAGTTTTTATATACATAAAATAACAGATTTGTGAGTCTATTTCCCACTTTGTTATAAGGTGTTAGAAGCTCAAATTTTGCATGAACACTACTCCTATACTACGTTAACGAATGATAAGCTCAAAAATTCTATTGGTCAAGTTTGTATACGGGTTTCTCAATGAACCCGTATACATTAGAAGGTTTACAAAAAAATGTTTTGCTTTTAAACTTGCAATTCGGCTAACTATGATTAAGTATCTATATTTCGTTACAAAGAGGTCTACCACACGGCTTAGTAACAACACGTGGTCAAAAGTTCTACCAAATTAGTAGTTAACAAATTTAAGCCCTTTGTTTCTATTACAGAAAGATACAAAAGTGATTGTTTCTATATTTGCAACTGGTAATCATGCAATGGGGTCGTGTTCATGATATTTTTAAGGGAGTAAATTTCTCAAGCACAATAAATCTAAATGACATGATTTGCATATAAACGAATGGCACAAATTATGAATGTAAGACTCACCAATATTCGGCTGAGTGGAAAAGTTTAACCAACAAAAACCCTAATTCTTTTCTTTACCCCTCTCGTATACAACCCAAACACTAAACCTAATTCAACTGCTTGCACCCCCTTTGTGATTACGAACCCGTTTAATGTCTTGCAATCTTGATGTGCTCGACCACAGAAACTACGAAAGAAAACCCAAGAAACTAGTTAAGGTTTTCTGGAAATTAGGGTTTGATATGGACGAATTTTATGGAATGACGCTTGTGGGTTTATGTGAGTCGAAAGCAAAGATGTAAGGAACACAAGGAAACCAAAGTGAGGATATGAATATGATGGTTTGAACCAGCTGTGTTTCTTCTGGGTTTGCAAGAGGCCATGTATACTCGAAAATTTGCATGCATAGTATCTCATTTTTGAATCACGTTATTATGTAAATCCTTATAAGGCAATGGTCAATGTACAGGTAAATTAAAGGTTTTTACTATTTGGAGGCGTAGGGAGCAGAAGTATGGAAGAGAATATATCCAAGTATCATGTGGGTTTAGAAATTTATACAAAAGGAAATAGGCTTCACATGGGAGAGACCGTATATCTGTTGGGTAAATAAGGGTAGAGGACTTCTAGCTTAGGAGAGAATATCCTTTCCTTTCTAATGTTTTGATTACCCACGTTTTCTTGTAGCAGCAATAGAAAAAAAGATTGTAGTGCTAGTTTTTAGGAGAGACATATACATACTAAGTTTATTAAAAGGTAAAAAGAAATTATACCCTTTATGTGCGTGTATTCAATTATCAAAGGAAAGGAAATAAATAAACATTGTTTTCATATATTTATTCAAAAACAGTGTATGGTATAAAAGGGTTTAAAACATGGTTCCATGCATGCATGAATGTTATTTTATTATATTTGCGACATGTAGACGATTTTTACCGTAACGAATAAAAATAAAAAAGTTAGAAAATTCAATAATTAACTTCATAATAAATATCTAATACATTGATTGACGTAACTTTTATTTTTTGATTCCCGCTACTTAAGTTGAATGTTGATTTTTAGTTTACGCGCTTTAACTTAACAGTTGAAATTAAAAGTGAACGCGCAAAAGTTTAAAATAAATAGTTGAATATTTATTGACGTAAAATGACTTGAAAATGTGGGTTGTTACAGTCTCCTCATGTTAAAAGAATTTGTCTCGAAATTCAGATTTGGGTTGCCTATCTAGAGACGGTGTCACGACTGAAGGGGGTCGGTACTTGTTGTGGATTACTTCCTAATCCTCAACATGCGGTGAACAAATTTTTGTTCTTTCTTAACACATAGAGTGTCCACCATTGATACGGGCATTTTCAATTCCCTTGTATATACAACGTTAGGATTTTCATCCTCGATATTTTCCTCCTCGATATTTCCTCCTTAATTGCCTCAGCTTAACATTCAAGTTTCAAATTCATTACGGTGGCTAAAGTTTGAATCCTAGTGGTCTTATCCGTTCCTTAGACTTAAAGCGTTAGTTATAACATTCTCCCTTTTTACGTGATAACACATTTTACCCTATGGTGGTGTTACCATTACTAACTTCTATAGCATTGCGTCGACGTTGAATGGGTGATTTAGTACATCCTTTAATCGGCAATTTGAGGTCAATGTCGTCCTAGGGCGACTGCGGTGATGCGTCTCGAATTTTCATACTTAGGATTTATATTGATGATGTCGACTTTATGTAAAGGTCTACTTAGTTAGTATAGTTACTAATTTAGTTTCCCGTGACAAACACGTTTTATGAATACGCACACAAAACTTGATATAAATAGAAATTGGCTTTGATAAAAGTTTTTAATGGTGACTACTCCAGCATGACATTGGTCCTTGCTAAATATAACATAGGTGAGACAGACTATGTATATTTGAGGTCTACCGATGCTAAGCGGGATGCTCATTTTTCGTCCAAACTACGGTTTGTAAAAAGTAAGTATCAAAATGGTTATAGTGTGAGAAAATAATTCACAAGACTCAAATAAAAATATATAAAAGAAATGAACCAGAAAAACAAAGTAATTAAAGTAAGACAAAAGTAAGATAAAAATTGATAGAAAATAAAGAGAAAACAAGGTAGATTTTTATCTAAGATGACAACAATATGGATTTGTGAAGATGGCCAAACGATGGAGTTTAATAAGACAATCAGTTTAAATATCTCAGACAGTTAAAATGATTTGCTCAACGATAGTAAATGGTTATCATGTGACATAGTAAAAGTTTTATAAAGTTATTCAATGCTTTAGAGAGTGGTTTGCATGAATAAATGGAAGTAAAACTGACAAAATTTTCACGAATCATTAATTTGATAAATAATTTAAAATTATCCACACAGTACAACGATACATGATAAAGGAAGTATAACCGTGAATTCCTGTAAAGGCAATAGAGTCTAATGATGTTTCCAAGCTTAGGTTTTCATCTAGCCAGCACGCCACAAGATACGAGGTTGTTTCAACAATGTGAGGGGGCGGGTTCAATCAGAGTTATAAAGTATTCGTAACTAAAGAAGACTCGGCGGACTAGAAAATTTCAATGTTATGTAAATGGTATTATGAAAATGATAAAAAGATTAAAACCGTCATGTCATATCACAATGTTTTTTGCAGAAAAACTTTCTAGTAATTATATAAATAATTCTTATATAAATAGATATAAAAATATACTAAGGAAATGTAGGTATATATATATATATATATACTATCATATATATATAATATATATATATATAATATATATATATCAATGTCAGCACGTATATAACCTATTCGTAAGCCACTTAGTATACGGACGCAACAAATTGCAAAAATGGCGTGCATGTCCATGAAAGCATATATACTAAGATGCAAACCAATATGTATGTATTTCTCTCAGAAAAACTTTTGTATGGTGCAGAATGTTTGAAAACAATATAGTCCAGATAAAATATGCACCTATTCTCTATAAAAACCTTGGCTCTGATACCAACTATAACACCCCAAACATGGGTCGCAGCGGAAAAATTATATTTCCGGGGGCATACTTCATAAATTACGTTGCACAAGTCATGTGAAAAACGACCTCAAGTGTCGTTTGGAAAGTAATCTTGTATTGTTTAGATTCCAATGCACATCAAGCTAGCACCTAGCACTTAAGTACCTAAGAAAACATGCTTTAAAACGTCAACAATAATGTTGGTGAATTTATAGGTTTATAAATTAAATGAGGCGGATAGCAAGATTTCCCTGTAATAGAGTAACAATTACAATATTCAACAAAAATGTATCCAAGCACTAGAGCTCATGACACTCTGAAGTCTCAACAATGAAGCATATCAAGTACATTTACATGATGGTGCCAAAAGTGGATGTCAACCCGAAACATCTATGTAATCAGAAATGGTAATAACGTTCGTACGTTTCGTTCACCAGAATACTGCAAGACACTACTTGCCCGAACGGGAGCGTCACTCTAATAGATCTATTTATAACATTCTCAGCTTGTACAATCCAGTAATTAACAAGTTCATTATGATAGGCATTAGTGGTTTATGAGGATACTTAGGCAAATACATAAACTATTTTGAATTAAAATGTACTTGTATCCTTTTATAAAACAACATGATCTCATTCCCGATATTTGATAAATAATTGAGAAATAAAAGATGGGGACTAGAAACTCACATTAATAATAAAATAAGGTAGCAATGAATATGATGCAAGAAGGTAAATGGTGCACGCGAAACAAAGCAACACTATTTGCTTCCTAAATAATAATACGCATATTATTAATCATGTAATATACTATAATGCATGCAATCTTGTCCTTAGTATTGTGCTTGAGTTTGAGAGACATTACTTGTTTAAAATATGACAATTCATAAAAATTTGGCCAAATGTATCGGGTCATAATCTCTTACCATTAAACATGTAAATTACGATATCAGACATTTTAACTCAACCTCGTTGGTGCGCGTGCTACTTTACTAGTTAAATTCAATCGACAACGACTTGGTTTGGTCACTAAACGTGTCCAAACAAATGACGAAATTATAACAAACAAATTAAAAATGATAAGCTTTCTTTATTGACGATGAAATTTGGGAGACAAACGCAAAGTTTTACAATCAAATTCCGGGCTCGTTACTTAATGAAATGACAATCCAAAAGTGGTTTTGAAAACTAGGCCAGGTTGTCAACAACTTTCGTTATTTAAGTTTTGTCTAAAAGTGTCGTTGAATATGTTAAAAACATGGCCAAAGGGAGGGGTGTCACGACCCTATGGGCTAACAGTTTCAACTGTTGACATATGAGACAACAATACTAACTTTAAGCTCAGTTTTTGGATTTGTTACGCAACCTTATGACAAACCAAAAATACATTCGTAAACTAGGCCCGGAGTACTATAATTCTGCTTTTATAAGTTTCGTGGTTAGAGGTCAATAGCAGGGTCAAAAACGAGTGCAAAGGGAGGGGGGTCGCGGCTGCCAACAGTTTTAACTCTGTGAGTACCACGTCTCTATGACAGTACGTAACTTTAGAGTTCCCTATTTGCGAGTTCGTTTCTTAATCATTTTCCGTGATTCAAGTTGCTAAATAAAGCCTACCATGTCGACTATAAAACGCCCCTATTTGTTGACTCTATATCTACGTCTAAGTGGGTCAGAACAAGGCCTAAAGTCGACCCAACATGGCAGTTTTCATATACACAAAATAAGAGATTTGTGAGTCTATTTCCCGCTTCGTTATAAGGTGTTAGAAGCTTAAATTTTGCATGAACACTACTCCTATACTACGTTAACGAATGATAAGCTCAGAAATTCTATTGGTCAAGTTTGTATATGGGTTTCTCAATGAACCCGTATACATCAGAAGGTTTACAAAAAAATGTTTTGCTTTTAAACTTGCAATTCGGCTAACTATGATTAAGTATCTATATTTTGTTACAAAGAGGTCTAACACACGGCTTAGTAACAACATATGGTCAAAAGTTCTACCAAATTAGTAGTTAACAAATTTAAGCCCTTTGTTTCTATATTTGCAACTGGTAATCATGCAATGGGGTCGTGTTCATGATAGTTTTAAGGGAGTAAATTTCTCAAGCACAATAAATCTAAATGACATGATTTGTATATAAACAAATGGCATAAATTATGAATGTAAGACTCACCAATATTCGGCTGAGTGGAAAAGTTTAACCAACGAAAACCCTAATTCTTTTCTTTACCCCTCTCGTATACAACCCAAACACTAAACCTAATTCAACTGCTTGCACCTCCTTTGTGATTACGAATCTGTTTAATGTCTTGCTATCTTGATGTGCTCGACCCCAAACAATAAACGAAAGAAACCAAGAAACCTAGTTAAGGTTTCTGGAACTTCAAGTTTCAGATATGGACGAATTTTTTATATGGAATGACACTTGGGGTTTCAATTGTGAGTCAAAAGCAAAGATAGAAGGAACACAAGGAAACACACAAGTGAGGATATGAATACAATGGTTTGAGAACCTGCTGTGATTTCTTCTGGGTTTGCAAGAGGCCATAATACTCTGAACACTCTATCTGCAAGCATAGTAATCTCATTTTTTATTCACAGATTATTGTGTAAATCCTTATAAGGAAAGGATTTTTGGGGCTTGTATATGGTCAATGTACAGGTAAATTAAAGGTGTTTACTATTTGGAGGCGTGGGGAGCAGAAGTATGGAAGAGAAATAAATCCTCAGTATCATGTGGTGTTTAAGAATTTTATACAAAAAGGAAATGGGCTTCACATGGGAAGACCTGTAATATCTGTTGGTTAAAATAAAGGGTAGAGGCACTTCTAGCGTTAGGAGAGAATATCCTTTCCTGCTAATGTTTGATTACCCATTTTTTCTGTACAGCAATAGAAAAAAAGATTGTATACGATATTTATAATAATAGACATATAAAAAAACATACAAAGTTTATCAAAAGGTAAAAAGAAATTATACCTTTTATGTGCTTGTATTCGATTATCAAGAAGTAAAAAAAACATTTGTTTTAATATATTTAGTTACCAAATTTTATGTATAGAAGGTTTAACATGGTTTATCCCATGACATGCATGCCATGTGTTCTTATATTGCGACATTAGACGTATTTACATAACAATACACATACAAAAGTGAAAATTCTCAATAATTATCTCATCAATAAATATTTAATACTTGTTTAGACGTAACTTCACTTATTTTGTTTTGATGTCCGCTTTAACGATGAATGTATGATTTCTTAGTTTACGCCTTTAACTTAAACAGTTGAAATTAAAAGTGAACGCACAAAAGTTTAAAATAAATAGTTAAATATTTATTGACGTAAAATGACTTGAAAACGTGGGTTGTTACATCTTGTTCCGTTGTTTTGCATACTGGGTTTCCTTCTGTTCGAGGCATAACCGATCTTTGGTGAATCCATGAAAACATGTTAGTCTTTTCATACCTTTTCATAACAGCGCGGCTAGTCTCTCTAACCAATAATCCTCACTATCAATAGCATGTTGGTATGCGTTAAACGTCAAATGAAGGCATATGAATACATTTTTTCCTCGGGACTGACCAGGATGATTCTACACCCGAAACCTTCTTCAAAATGCGTTTTCTACGAGCCTAGATACAACCTCCTGGCTCTTGGTGTTGGGGTTGATTTTGCTTGAAGCTTCTTGCTTAGGTTGAGCTTTCCCCATTCGTTAGCATCTGGTGTTTCTTCTACTTGCTCTTCTTGACTAAAGAACTTCTTCACTACTAATCCTTCAGCCTCCTTTCTTAGGATGTACGAGATTTCATATGTCCATATCTCGGCGCCATTTTGCTAATCGTCCTTCTTTTTGGAGAGTTTCAATATTTCCTCTATTGGTCCATCGGTCATCACCTTAACCTTATGTTTTTTAAAGATTGCTCTAAGGGATCTTGTTGTGTGAATTAATACTTGTACCACCTTTTCCGTTTGGGTGTAGCATATTTCCATTCCCTGTAACGGCCGGCTCACATAGGAGACATGTATCTGGATTCCTTCCATCTCTACCAGTAGCACAAAACTTATTGTCTCATTTCTTTGTCGTAGACATAGCATTAGAATTTCACCTTCCTTTGGGACAACCAATGTTTGCAATTTGTTCAATTTCGTTTTTATCCTTTGGAGGGCTTCTTCGGCCTCATTCGTCCAGCCAGACCCTTCTGTTGTCTCGAATCTCATTCGAACCTTGCGAATGGGGTACTATAACTCCGCCATTTTTGGGATAAATTTTCTAATGGCTGTTAGTTGTAAGAACAAACTTCGTATTTGGTTTGGGCTTTTTAGGGTGGGGTTTAGAATGATTGCCTGCACCTTCTCTGTGTCTGCTCTTACTCCTTCCTTTGTTACCATATAGCCGAGAAACCTTCCTTCCTTCACTCTGAACGAAGACATGACCGGATCAATCTTGATGTTTACTCTTTTTAACTTTCTTAGTGTTTCTTCAACATCTTGAACCAGGTCCAGCTGATTTTTGCTTTTTATTACTATTTCTCCCAAGTATATTTCTACGTTCCGTCCTCTTTGATCAGCTAAGACCTTCTCCATCATCCTCTGAAGTGTAGCCGCTGAGTTCTTTAATTCTTTCAGCATATGGGTGAAACAGTATATTCCTTCCTCCGTATGAAACGCAGTCTTTTCTTCGTCATCCTCTGTCATTCTTATTTGGCTGTATTCCTTGGGAAGTCATAGGAAACATTTGTACGGATATCCATTATCGATGCTAGCCCTTCCCCTTCCTCCGGAAAAGGGTACATGTCCTTGGCACAGGCTTTGTTGAGGCTAGAGTAATCCACTTGCACCTTCCAGGTTCCATTTGCTAGCTTAACAGGTGTCGTATTAGCGATCCATTCGGGGTGTTGAACCTTTTTAATTAGTCCTTCCTTTAGCCAACGGAACACCCTTTCTTTCAATGCTAGTCTTCCTTTTGGTGCCATGGGCCGTCTCTTATGGACCACCGGCTTGTCAAGGGGGTATATCTTTAGTTGATGCTCCATGACGAATCGTGGAACGACTATTCTTTTTGATCCGGCCCATGCGAATACCTCCTTATTTTCTCGCAGAACGTCTGTCAATAATTGTTTGCAATTGGACGTTGTAGAATATCTTAACACATATAGTATGTGATTCGATCTAGAGTTTTTAGAGAGAGAAAGAGGTGGTTGGATGATCACTTAGAGAGAGAAACAAAGAAGAGAATATTAGATTAACTATGTGAGAAAATAAACAACCAACACCCTCTCCATGTGTGGAGAGGGTATAAATACAATGGATTGTGGCCGTCCATGGGCCTTATAAGAGGCTTTCCATAGCCCTTTAGCCCAGTTAGCTTTCTATCTTAAATATTCGACTTACTACGAGCTACGACTAACTATATTGGAAGTGATCGATACTTTTCGTATTCCTAACAATCTCCCCCTAAGGGAGGTCACTCCAATTTACAAAAACTTAAACCTAGCATACTATGCTTTGACTTTAGTCTTGAGCTCGTAGTCTTTAACTTCAATTATTAACTTGTGATATGTTGCAGTGATCTTTGACTTTAGGCTTTGACTTGATATGAATGTGATCTTGAACTTCTTGAGATCATCAACCAAGCATAATCTCTTTACATCGTCTTGCAATCTTGCCATCTTGTGATCTTGTGACTTTGGACCGACATGATCATACTTATCTTGATATGATAACTTGAAAGCTTTAATGATGCATGTTTCTTGAATTTCTTTAACTTTAACACTTCGTACATCCAGAACTTATCTTGATAATAGATTTCGCCCTCTCCAGCTAATAATGATGCATCTTTCAGGCTATATCGCCGGCAAGAGGAGTCTTTATAAACTCTATCAAAAACGCGTAGTTCTCAGATCGCTCACTAGCCTAATACATACCACACACGTAGTAGGTACGAGAAGAAGGAGCAACTATACAGCTGGGAAGTCTTTAAACAACTCTACTATCTGACTGCTCTGCTTCAGATCATCTATCAGCTCTAGCAACAACATAGCACTACACAGTTTTAATGAGTTGATCGACACGTACAGCAAAATGAGGAACTAGAAAACAAGAAGACTGGAGAGTAGGCGACACGGATCTATCGTGTCTTGGACTGCGCGATAGATTTTCCAAGCAAGGTATTTACAACAAGACACTAGCTACTCAATCAGTAGCGACCATTTGCCCCATCAGTGCTGCAGAACATAGCGAGGTTCTCTTTCAGACGATCTGGTCTACCCACCCACTAGTAACACAGCGAAACACACCAAGTACCATACACAATCTCAAGAACACGATCAATATGGCAAGCGATCGCGCTGAGCACTGAAATCGACATGGCATACGTGCACACACTCTATGCATACAACGCTTATCAAGATATATTTATATATATAATAAAATAATATATATAAATTAGCTGATTTACACTCAAAGAACTCCAATAGATACAATAAAAAAATGGGTTTTTCATTTGATCATATTTTTTTTAATTAAAAATAAAAAATATCAAAATTTAAAAATATATATAAAAAAATAAAAATTTCCTTGTCTTGTCACCTAGGACCTTATTTATAATTTTTTTTTTCTTAGATTTGCTTGAGGGCAAGCAAAGTTTTAAGTGTGGGGGGATTTGATAACGCTCAAATTATACATGTTTATATACGCGTTATCAATGCTTTTATATATATAAATTGGTTAAATATAAGAACTTTTGTTATAGAATATAGTATATTTGCTATTGTAGGTTCTTGGAACATGTCGTGGAAGAAAACGGAAGAAAACACTAAGATTTGAAGCTTAAATGAAGAAATAACTCAAGCTGAATGCTTCTCGACACCTGTTCACCGTTTTGGCCATAACTCGGTCATACGAATTCCGTTTTAGTTGATTCAAGCGGCCACGAAAAGAGAATTCAATTATCTACAACTTTGGAAAAGGCCATCTGCTAAAACGACCCAAAGTGAGGTGCACTTTGAAATAAGTACGGCGTACTTTTCCATCAAAACTAAAATTTAATAGAATTAAATGCAATTCAATGCTAAGTGCATTAACTCACAAAGTGCTGCGCACTTTTATGCAAGTGGGGCACACTTTGGCCCAAAAAGCCTATATAAAGCCCCTTTTACCTCTCATATCACACACATCTCACACACAAACTTCTATCTTACACACACACAATCTCTATAGCCTTTGGAGAGGAGGAAAGAGTGGTGAGGGTCTTTGGACCCAATGATCCAAACACCCCTCTAAACCGCCATGCCACCACCACTCTCAACCATAAACCACCATTAAAACACATATTTCCAGAAGTTCTACACCATATTTAGATCATATACCATCTATTTCTATAACCTTAAAACTTATCACTTTGATTCTTGGAGGATTCACACCAAATTCTCTTAAGATCATCACTATAAACC
>BQNB010093654.1:0-26308 GCA_026074375.1 Tanacetum coccineum
TGAAGGGTATTCGGAGTTTTCTCGGTCATGTCGGGTTCTACCGACGATTTATTCAGGATTTTTCCAAAATCGCCCGGCCTATGTTCGTTTATCTTCTCAAAGGAATGCATCGAAGCATTTGAGACCCTTAAGATGAAGTTAACCCCGGCTCCAATTTTAGTTGCCCCCTATTGGGACTTGCCCTTTGAAATCATGTGTGATGCAAGTGATTTTGCTGTTGGGGCTGTCTTGGGGCAACGTAAGACCAAGCACTTCCAGCCGATACACTATGCAAGCAAAACTATGACCGAGGCTCAAGCACATTACACTACAACGGAAAAGGAATTACTTGCCGTAGTGTATGCTTTCGAGAAATTCTGGCCATATCTTGTCTTGTCCAAAAGCATAGTGTATACGGACCATTCGGCTCTCAAGTACCTGCTTGCTAAGCAGGATGCTAAGCCAAGATTGCTCCGGTGGATTTTGCTGCTCCAAGAATTTGATGTCGTTATCCGTGATAAAAAAGGAGCAGAAAATCTCGCCGCCGACCACCTTTCTAGACTTGAAAATCCCCATCAAAGTGAGCTCGAGAAAAAGGAAATTACGGAAACATTTCCTCTCGAGACACTTGGGATGGTTACTTTCGGTGTGTGATAATTAATAATGCCCCGTAGGTTTGTCGATTTTGTAAACTACCATGCGGGGAAATTCTGATCAAAGGAATGTCGTCTCAGCTTAATAGAAGTTTATCAAAGACGACAAAACACTACTTTGTGGGACGTACCCCTTTCTATTTAAGATCGGTGCTTGACCCTAAGATAATTATGGCGTTGTGGTATTCAGGGCTAGAAGCTTTCGACATTCACAAAGCTTGCCACACGTGGACCCACCGGGTGACACTACGGGTGGCCAATTACAACCCGCAAAAAAGATCTTTGATTCAGGATTAATTTGGTCCCACGATCTACAAGATGCCCACGAGTTAGACGTAAAAATCACAACCAACTGGATGTGGAAAGAGAACTTGTCACCCAATGTGACGATTTGTCAACGGTAAAGGTAAAAATTTCGCAACGTGATGAGATGTCACAAAACTCTATCTAAGTTCGCGAAATCTTTGACATATGGGGCATTGATTTTATGGGGCCGTTCCCGTCTTCAAGAGGGAACAAATAATACTCGTGGACCGTTGATTATTTATCACAATTAGTTGAAGCAAAAGCGCTCCCCACCAATGACGCCCAAGTTGTTTTTGCAAATTCTTAAATCTCTCTCGCCAAATTCGGTGCCTCCTCGTACACAATCATAATTGATCGCGAAACCCATTTTGCAAAGACCAATTTGCAAAGGACATGCTTAAATACGAGTCACTCCATCGTCCTCCACCGCGTATCATCCATAAACAAGTGGACAAGTTGAGGATTCCCATCGTTGGTTTGAAACTAATTCTGAAAGTACCAGAGGCGAAAATCTTGCCTCTTGGTCGGATAAAGTAGATGACCACTTTGGGCTTTCTCCGCACAAGCTTATAAAACACCCATCGTTGTACTCCAACAAGCTAGTAATACAGGAAGGCATGTCATCTTCCGATTGAGCTCGAGCACAAAAGCTTACTGGGCCCTTCAGCATACCAACTTGATATCAAAAACAGCGGTGATCCACAGAAAAGGTGTCACTTCAATGAACTTAATGAACTTCGTGATCATGCCTATGAAAACTCTTTGATCTACAAAGAGAAAACAAAGAGAATCCATGACTCCAAGATCAAAAACCGCGTTTTCAACGTCGGTGATCGAGTCCTCCTCTTTAACTCTAGATTGAAGATTTTCTCGGGCAAGCTTAAGACCCGCTGGAGTGGACCATTCACTGTAACCCAAGTTTTTCCATATGGCACTGTCGAGTTATCCCAAAACTCCGGGCCAAATTTTCCAAAGTAAATGGTCCCAGTTTTAAAGCACTACTTTGGAGGGGACGTACCACAATTGGTAGTCCCAGATCTCCAGACATTCCCCATGGACCAATAAATTCGGGGACGGGTCAAGCATAGCGACCTTAAACAAGCGCTTCGTGGGAGGCACCCCATGCTTATCGTAGTATTGTGTAGAAATGAATAAGTGTTTTCTTGTTGTGTGGAGGCTCGCCTCTTCCATTACCCGTGTTTTGTGTTTGTGTTGTTAATTGTCCAGGATTGCCCGGATTGTGAAGACTCTCGTGCTCTCAGTTTTATCTTTCATTCACAAGAGTTTCGCATCCTCAGCTTCATTTTGGGAATCCAGTATCCAAATCTAATCGACTAACGTTTTATCTTTTGGCACACTTCATAAACGGCCTTAGATTTACGTAGGTACCCCTTTCAAAACATCGAGGACGATGTTTAGTTCTAGTATGGGGGGGGGGGGGGGGGGGATCTTTGATTTGATTGTTGCCTGCAGCCATTGTTGTCACGTAATCCCGCTTTTACCACCAAATTTTTTGCAAAAATACCAAAAAAATGAAAAAAATTTAAAAATTTTCAAAAATAAAATAAGTGTTTTGTCACAATCTTACGACTTTCCTAAGGGTATAATGAAATAATTTTTGACTTGATCGGCATGTTTGACCCTACTAGTTCTTCAATTGTAGGCTAAGCTTTCACGAATTCTATTGCTTCGAATTTTAATAAGGTGAAGAACAAGAAGTGATAGAGTTAAATATAAGTTTATGTGCTGAGCAAGATTCTTCTAAAGCTTATATGAGTAACTTGTGGCTTTTTCTCCCATTAGCTTTTAATCCACCTAATCATACGTGCTCATTTCAATTCAACTAAGTCAATCGATGTTTTTAGAAAAAGCTTCAAATTTTGTAACTTGATTCTTTAAAGCGAGGTTTTTCTGTTCTTAGTAATTTGAAAGTTAAAATGCCAAAGAAACATGAATGAAATATGAATGCAAAGATGTATGAATATTGAAATTACGCCGTTGAAGCATGCATTTTGATTAATATGGGAGCAACTCAAAGTAAGTCATATATCCCACTCCGCTAACCACGAAGTGGGGGTTCAAACTAAGACGTCTTTAAAAAAAACTTCTAGGATTGGTGTGTTGGGATATTCTCACCAGGAACGAGGTCTAGTGAGGGTTCCAAACTAAACACCTATCCCTTAGCCATATTAGGAAGAGTTGTGATGTATTTCCTACTACGCTAGCAACGGGGGATGGGTTTTCAAAACTAAGACACCGTCCGTTGGTTTGTTGATATCCTAACTAGGAGCGAAACCTAGGTAGGTGTTTCAACAAGCAACGCGGTTCCTAGCTTTAACGAACTTATGATTATGATGATGACGATTTGCAAAAGTTCTAAACCAGTTAAAATTTCGATCTTTAAAACAATTTACAAGTGTCCTAAAAGTTGTTGCTTTGAGAACATGACATCTTGAATTACGACTATGAAATAAGTTGATCTATGGATGAGTTTAAATTGAGTACACACATTTAAATCATATATCCCTGTTGGGAGTTAAAGTTTCACGGCAAGTCCATAATATGATTGCTTAACATTTAGACTATATGACAAAAGATCTTGATTAAATATGCTTTGGCTTTGGAACTAGTGAAAAATCGGGACAGATTGAATTTATCAATCAGGCCATCCGTAAATTTATCTAAAATGGACGCTTATCAGTCTAATGATCCCAGTGTTTATAAAATAAAGAAGTTCAAACAAAGAATAAAGAAAAAAAATCCAAAAATGATTAGAGGATATTAAGTTACATATAAAAAAATTAGTGAAAACGGGACTTTCGAAGCTAGTGATTCTTAGTTCACCCTAAGACGACACTTTGCTACTTTTTCGAGTAATTAGTCGAATGGGGGTCGAGATTCTTAGATTCTAGAGGTGTTACCTTCATAACATTTGCGTGAGGACACGACAATACTTAGTATGGTGATTTGGTATTTGGCTTACTTACACATATCATTTTCTATTAAAACTGGACTTAAATGACCAAAAACGTACCAAAATACATTGTAATTGTATGTTTGGCATTTAAATTGTGCAGGAACGATATTCAAAAAGAAATCCAAAAACGACTAAACTAAGCACGGGATGGAAAATACAAAGTCAAAATCGAAGCAAAGTCATCAAGAGTGCAAAAGTCAACCACATGAAGAAAGTATAACTTGAGGGACTATAATTGCCAAACCTCAAGTTGTATTGCAAGAGTTAAAAGACAAGGGTCGAAATTGCAAACCGGGCAAAGTTTGCAAAGAGGTTATAAGAGATGAGGGGCCAAAGCTGCCAACCTTCCCAAACTCCATCTTTCCCGCCCAACAAAACCCAGGTACAGAGTAGGGATGTCTTTTCCCAACCTTCATCTCCTGCAAAACACTCAACAACACCTAGATAAATCATTTCAACCACTTCCTCTATTCCTCTCCCCCCACAAGCTAATTAAGTGCCATGTTGGCAATCCCTCACCATTCCTAAGTATTTTCGATGGCTATTGTTGACTCTAAAGAAGCACAAAAGAAATTAAAGGCTGGGATTTGTTTTAGAATCACCTCACACAACAAGCACGCTTGGTTTTTGTCTCTACAAAGAAACACAGAAGAAAGAAGTAGAAAGAGAGCCACGAAACACAAGACATTAAATTCTGATTTCAGTATAGCATAGTGCCATTAGGTAACCCCGAGTAACTAGATAGTTTTTATTTGTTTACTATAACTTACTTATTTTTAGTTCTTGTTTAAAACTTTATTTACAGACTGTATACTGCACTTTGTAACCCTTGTTCAGTATTTAATGCAAATTTGAGGTTTTAAATCAATTTACGATTCCAAGTGTTAAGCTTCCTAATTGTGTTGTTTTGTGTTCAAAAGATCTCAATACAAGCCATGTTTACAAGCTGTTTTTAACAAGTGAACCTAAGAAGTTAATAGATAAGAGAAAAACACTAGAAAATCACTCTCAGATACACAACAAGCTTATTTATGGTTGATAAGCCAGTTCTGGACGGGCTTATGGACACCACTAGCTTGTTTTATGCAAGCTAGAGCTTGTAGATTCTTGGTTTAGCCCTGTTTTGAGCAAGGGTGTTGTAAAATTCTCTCTTTTTCTTATTTCTCTTAGTTACTGCAGAACTACTTATAGTGCTTATTTGTTACCTATAATTGCTTATTTATGCTTAATCATGATGTCTAGTGCCTGTTTTGCTTAATTGTTAGTTTGAAAATAGTTTGTGTCACTTTCTTAGTTAGTACTGTTAGTTCATTAATAAAACCTTTAGTTTGAGTTAACACAGTTAGAAAAAATTTCAGCTTATTTAAGTGCTTATTCTTAAGTATGAAGTCTGCTTATAAGTGTCTTACTTTGTTATTGGATAATATGTTTTTAATCAGTATGAAAAGAAAAATAATTTTTGAAAACTTTAAGGGGTGTTTAGAACAAGCAGTACTAACTCCAAGTTAGTACTGCTGGTTCATTTTCTTGGATTCCAAAGGTAGCAGTCCAACCTCAAAGTAATTAGTACTTACCTCCAAAGTAGTACCGTTAGTTAAAACTGTTAGTACTGTTGGCTCATTCTTGCTGATTAGCTTATTATTTCTGCTTGTTTAAGATTTCGCTTAGCATTTAAGCGTAGATTAAAGTCATTTTCACCTGCAGACTTAGTGAACATTGTTTAAGCTTATTTGCCTTTTCATAGTAATTTTAAGAGTTTATCAGTTTGTAGCTTTTTAGCTTATTTGCCATTCTAGTTTATTGTAGTTGCTTATTCTTATGCCTGAGTGCTTATTAGGGATAGTTAAATATCTGTTTTAGCTTATTTGCTTATTTCTTGTTCCATTATGTTTTGTTATAAGCTAGAGTACTAACTTACAGCCTAGCTACTAAACTCCAAGTTAGTACTGATAGTTTAATTACTGTATAGTACTGTTGTTAGTTACTAGTTGAGTTTCTCCACGCTATTTTAGCTGTATTGTTTGCTGAATTTGCTTATTTAGAGGTATCTAGCTAATTTTTTTTGTCTGAACTTATTTGACTTATTTGTGGCTTAGTTTAAAAAGTTTTAAAGTGTTTTTTGCCATTTTCTACTTTATATGCTGTTCTAGCTTATTTTCCTTGGTGCCTTTTCATATCCAAATCCTTGTCATAATCAAACAACAATCATCAATTCGTAATTCGATTTTCCTTTCAAGCCTCGTTGGGACATAACGACCCGGAGACACTCTATACTGTTTCCGGTTTCATTGATTTCGCGGATTTTGTTCCGTGATATATATTTATAATTGTTTATAGTTATTTAGATATATAAAAAGGGGTGAGATCAAGCGAGTCAATGTCCCGGATGTTGAAGACTCTCGTGCTCATGGTTGTGTCCATTTGTATATTCGAGCTTCATATCCTCAGCTTTATTTAGGGAATCCGATATCCTAATCTTATCGATTAACCCTTTAAATACCTAAATTATGACTTGAAATTTGTATGGGGGTATTAATATCACATTGAGGACAATGTGTAGTCTTAGTATGGGGGGAATCTATCGATTTGATTATACCTGCAGCCGTTGTTCTCACGTAACCCGTTTTTCTACCAAAAATAGGTGATTTGTGAAAAATAGCAAAAATTTAAAAAAAATTTGCATGAAAAAGTGATAAATGTTGGAATAAAATGATGTAATAAGTGTTGTGACACTAATAAAGGTGAGAACAAGAAATAATTTTTGACTCAACCGGTTTTATACCTTAGCTTTTTCCTTAACATATTTAAATCGAGTTTGTGCTATCTTGATGTAGGCATATCCATATATGCCCGAGACTCGATTTAATATAATAAAGATTGTGCCAGCTATGTGACTTTATAAAAGTGCCGATCTTAATTCGCCAGGCGAAGCATCTCGCGATCTCTTACTTAGAGAATTTAATTGCGAAGAACGAGAAAAGATAGATTCGATTAAATCATGAATATTAAACATAGAGTAGTATGGTTCTCCTTCCAAGCTTAAATGTATTAATGTGGCTTTTTCTCCCGAGTCTCTTTCTTAGAGATTTTAAATTGCGAAGAACGAGAAATGATAGTGTTATTTATAAGTCATGATATTAAACGTAGAATAGTTGGTTTTCTTTCAGGCTCATAAGTATTAATTGTGGCTTTTTCTCCCATTAGCTTGTCTCACTTATATGCATAAATGTTTAATAAATAAGGTTGTCCGGTTTAATCTAATTTTTTGTAACTTCCCTTTGATTTGAAAGTCGATGATTCGAATTTTAGCTTATTATATGCACTTCATGTTTATTGCTTTACTTATACCTTAAAGAGCATTCGGGTATATGGTATGAGTAAAGTTAAACATTTTATTACGTTTTTGCCTTAAAGAGCCTTAGGGTATATGGCAAAAGTAATACTAATCATGAAATTATTTGTACCTTAAAGAGCCTTAGGGTATATGACATGAATTAAGGCAAAAGCAACAAAAGCTAAAATTTCGATCACTTCATCGGTTTTTAAGGATGAGGGTGGAAGCTAAACTTTATTTTTAACCGTCCCACTTTATTTTTGGAATTAATAAGTATCGAAATAAAAGTCTTAAAGAGCCTTCGGGTATATGACTTAAGTAAAATATTGAGATACAAAAGTAGGATTTGCGGGAGGAAAAGTAAGTACACAATTAGTATCTATGAGTAGTGTTAGTATCATGACTTGTATTTGACAATGATCTTGTTTTTAAGCTTAGTATAGAAAAGTGAAAGTTGGGAACGATGAATTTATTTTGCGTGTTCCATGATCCTAAGTATTATCGAAGATAATGAAAGCAAAATGTTATGAAGTGTTGAAGTAATAAAGTGATGAAAAAGTAAATAAATAAATAAAAAAATTAAAAAATGTTGAAAATGGAAAACGGGGCGTTTCTTAACTATTGATTTCTTAATTCCTTTAGATGAGCACTTTGCTACTTTTCGAGGCGATTAGTTTGGAGGGATTGGAATTTTTAGTTTTGAGCGCATATTTATTACATTGCGTGAGGACACGGCAATACTTTAGTATGGGGGAATTTGGTATTCGTTATTTTATACATATTTTTTACCTTGTAAAACGAACTCAAAAGACCAAAAACGTAATAAAAATTGCAAATATATGTTGTTTTTGTGTTTGTGTATGTGCAGGTACGGATATCAAGAAAAGAACAAAAATAAAGACAAAACCGAGCACAAGATCGGAGAGAGCGCGAAAAAACGAGACCAACGGTGCCTTCGGATTTTATTGGGCCAGCCCGTAACTTATTTTATAGGCTGGGCCATCCCAAACTATCATAAGCCCAAAAGCCAAAATCAGCTCAACAAGGAAATTGAAAAGAAAAAAAAAATATATATAATATAAAAAATCTGTTATGGGAATGACGTCACAAGCATTTGCTCAAAACTAATTCATTAAGAATGACTCATCTCACGTGCCAATTCATTTGCATTATTTTTTTCGTGCTACAAAATTTAGAAGAGCTGTATCAAACAAATAGTGGAATGAAGGAACAAAGTACCTCACGTGCAAGTTAATAAATCAAAAGAAGGGCACGTGCATTTCCACTCAACGAAATTGTACCAACCATTTGAAGCCACGTGTGCTTTCTGTTCGGTCACTTCAATTCACACGGAATGAATGAGAAGCAAATGAAGATGCGTCCGAGTGGATAAGAAATCCACGTGGAGATAATTAATTGGAGGATCGAGAATGCAATCTGAGGTTGTAGCCAATCATTGGCAATCAATGACTCATCATTGATTAAATGTCTATTTTACCCCTTGATCTATTACTCTTATTGGCTGGCCACTTAAAAGGACGGAATTACCCTCTCTCACACTTTTGGCTATTAAAGGGAACAAGCAGCAGACGAAAATGATTATTGAGGAGTAGGTTTTAGTTTTAGAAAATAGTGTAGAAAAAATAATTAGTTGTGTTTTCTTTTAGTTAGCTTAATTTCGGCTTATTTCAGTTTTAAAATTTTTAGCTCATTTCAGTTTGTACTCAGCTTATTAGCTTATTGTAAGAATTTGTTTCAAGCTTATTAATGTAATGGTTTGAGGTTTGTTTAGCTTAATGGATCCGGCTTATTCTCGCAATTAGCTAAGTTGTTTCTTCCTAGCTATCTACCTACGTCGAATAAACTGTCTCTTGCTTATTTCGATTGGAACTCTTAGCTTATAGATCAATATAAGCTTCGGCTTATTCGTTTTTTCTTTATTTTCGTTTGCTAAATCGATTTAGTTTTGTTAGCTTATAACTTCCAATTGATTTTGCTTAATTGATTTTAGTAGCTTGTTGATTCGTATAGGTATAGGTTTCGTTTAATGATTATTCGTTACTTGTCGTTATATGAAGTTTCGTTTTTTGTTGATTAGAAGTTCATATTTTCTTTTAATCTTTGTTTCTAAACAGTTTATTAGGTGTAGTGATATCTTAAAATGCTAAATTCAACTTTTGTGAGTTTATTGCTTATTTGATTTGTAATTTCAATCGAAAATGTGTTTGTAGCTCAATCTAAATAGTTGTTGTCGATTTTCATTTGCTTGTTGATGTGATGAGTGCTTATTTCGTTAGGTTTTTAGCTAGGTTACTAAAGTTTTGTTTAAAATTTACTAGTGTTTAATTAGTTGTGACTCGAAAAATCAATACTAGTATTTATCGCTTTAAGTTGTTCTTTTGACGTAAAAAATTGAGGCTCATTTCTTTGCTGAAACTTATTCGTGTTTGATTCGAGCATTAGAGGTAATTAAAATAGTTAAGTTAGTTTTCCAATTGATTTCTTTTTGGCTACTGAATGCGTTAGTTTTGCAAAAGCTTCGATGGGCCACCATCTAATTTTGGACTGCGTTTGGTTTGTTTAAGTAATCTGTTGGGCCACGTTTGAAAATTGGGTTGTTGAATGGAATTAGTAAATAGACTTTTTTAGTTTAATTGAATTTGTAAGATGAATTTGGAATGTAGAAATTCAATTTAGATCTGATGTTTAATATGTAGGGTTATTTGGTTTAAAATAATAGGAATCAGGAAATAGTAATTTGATATTAACAGTTTGTGTTGTATTTGTTTCTTTTGGTACCGGTCTACTCATGAGGCGAGGAGCTTATGGATTTATTTAGCTAGACCGACTTTGATTAGTTGTTTTAGATAAATAAATCGGGTGGTTTACGTTTAATTGCGGGTCTCCAATTCGGTTCCATTTTCTAATCCTTTTTCAATACTTAGAGTAAATTTATTTTTATCATATTTTTGCTTATTTGATTTTTACCATGCTTAGTGTAGATTTATTTTTGTCATAAAATGATATGCTTGTTAAATTGAATTTCGTTATGAGTAGTGAGTAGTTTACTTGTGTTTGATAAGTGATTAGTGATTTGGAATTTAAATGCGGGTTTTAAAAGGTTCTAAAAAATTAATAGTCATTAGTATTTTCCAATATACATTCCGTTATTTACTTTTAATGCAATTTTAATACTTGTCATTTATTTTTAAAAAGCATTTTACTTTACTTGTCATTTAATTTCTTGAAACTTATTTTCTAAGGATTTTAATTCGTTAAACCTAAGCCCGCACTTGATAAACATTTCACGTCACTTAGCAAGCATATTAGTCATTTATATTTCTTAGATCATTTTTAGTATAATCTTGTAGTTTTAAATCTTAGAATTAATATTAGTTTAATTTTTAGCATAAAAATAGTTTAAAACCAAAACCAAAAACTTGAATGACAATCAACCTCGATTTACAACTTGAACGTAGATTTCCATTCACCTCTCGCCGAGGAAACGACCCGGAAGGTTTTTGATAATTGCTTTGGTTAAAAGCGTTTATCTAGAACCCGACGGAAATACTATACTATATTATTATTGATATCTTCCTTATTATTATGTATTAATATATTATATATATTTATATGTATTAAAAAGGGTGGATCAATCTTCCTAAGAGAATTTTAAATGCTCAAGCTGAGGCAAGAAAAGAGGAGAACTATGTAACCGAAGATTTGTGTGGAATGATTAAGAAGCTAGAGCCCCGTGCCGACGGAACGTTGTGTTTGAGGAATAGGAGTTGGATACCCGGTTATGGTGACTTGAGAGCTTTGATTATGCACGAGTCGCATATGTTAAAGTATTCGATCCATCCTGGATCGAACAAGATGTACCAAGATCTGAAGAAACCGTATTGGTAGCCCAATATGAAAGTCGAGATTGCCACCTATGTTAGTAAGTGTCTGACATGTGCCAAGGTCAAGGCCGAATACCAAAAACCATCTGGTTTGTTGGTTCAACATGTGATCCCAGTATGGAAGTGGGAAAACATTATAATGGATTTCATTACTAAATTGCCAAAGACGTCGACTGGACAAGACACAATTTGGGTAATTGTTGACCGCCTTACTAAATCCGCTCATTTTCTACCAACAAAGGAGAACGACTTAATGGAGAAGTTGACTAGACAATACTTGAAGGAAGTGGTCACGAGGCATGGTGTACCCGTTTCGATCATTTTTGATCAAGATGGTAGGTTCACATCTCAATTCTGGAAATTGCTTTCGAAAGCTTTAGGTACTCAATTGGATACGAGTATATCTTATCACCCTCAAACTGATGGTCAAAGTGAAAGGACCATCCAAACCTTAGAAAACATGTTGTGTGCTTATGTGATCGATTTTGGAAAAAGTTAGGATAGGCATCTACCCTTGGTAGAATTTTCATACAACAATAGTTATCACACGAGTATCAAAGCTGTATCATTCGAAGCACTGTATGGTCGTAAGTGTCGATCGCCTGTCTGTTGGGCTGAGGTTGGGGATGCTCAGCTTACTGGCCCAGAGATTATTCATGAAACTACAAAAAAGATCATCCAAATCAAGAAACGTATTCAAGCGGCACGTGATAGATAGAAGAGCTACGCCGATAGGAGACGTAAGCCATTAGAGTTTCAAGTTGGAGATAAGGTTATGTTGAAGGTATCATCATAGAAAGGGGTGATACGTTTCGGCAAACGGGGGAAGCTGAACCCTTGTTATATTAAACCTTTCAAGGTACTTGCTAAAGTTGGAACAATCACTTACCGACTTAAATTCCCAGATCAACTAATTCGTGTCCATAGTACTTTTCACGTTTCCAATCTGAAAATGTGTCTTTCCGACGAACCGTTAGCTATCCCGTTAGATGAAATTCAGATCGATAACAAGCTTAATTTCATCAAGGAACTAGTTGAAATCATGGATCGTGAAGTTAAAAGTTTGAAGCAGAGCTGTATCCTGATTGTGAAAGTCCATTGGAATTCTAGGCGAGGTCCTGAGTTTACTTGGGAGTCCGAAGACCAAATGAAGAAAAAGTACCCTCATCTTTTTGCTAACCCTGCATCTACGTCTAAAGTTACGTCTTAAGCTTTGAGGACAAAGCTCTTTTAACGGGGGAAGGATGTCACACCCCGTAAATTTCAGGTCCTTATTTGAAACTGTTCTGATCATTATTTTTGACTTTTATACGTTACGTTTGAATCTGGCAATTTTTCAGGAAGTTGTCCCGCGTAAATCTGAAAATCATCATCGGACGCGTTTCAACTTCGAACTTGGATTAGTCTACGTGTTATATGCATTATTTTATCATTTTAAAGTGTTACATAGGTCACGTTCACTTTCGTTTGCGATTTATACGTTATTCGCGTACGTCAAACGGTTTTAGCGTTTTAGGTCAAACGGAGACCCGAAAACCCGTAATCTTTTCGTGTAAACTTTAGTTATTATATATCTCGGGTTTAGAAGTTAAAAATTTTGTAGTCACCCCTCCCCCTCTACTCCAAACATACGCATACACCTACACTTAATTAATTCAAAGAGCATCTTTCATCTTTATTTTGAATTTAAACTACATCACATGCAAGATTGTGACATTCTTGTAGTTTTCCCCATGCATGCACTTGTGACTTCTTACACTACCTTTGTCTTCATGCACCATGGAGGACCACAACCCCACTAACCACTATGGAAGCATTTCATTTAATTATTTTAGCTAGGAAGCAAGTCATGAAACCCCCCTCCCTGTAAAACCAGTCGAACCACAAAGACCATGAGAAGTGGTTCACACCATTAAACTTGAGCCAAAGGACACCTTAAACCCTAATATCTTCCTATAAATACTAGCACATCTTATAACTTAGGGTTACTTCTCATTTCCAAGCCTCTCAAAACCCCTATCTCTTCTTTCTTTCTCTCTTGTGGTCACGGTAAACAAACACCCCTTATAGGGTTTCATTTTCTTTGATTTCCTTCAAGATTTAAGTGTTCTAGGTTGATCCTTGTTCATATCTAAGGTAGTTGCAAGTGTTGGGTCTTTGATTCCAAGGGTTTGTTCAAGATCTATAGTTAGGGTTTTGGTTTATCAAGTGGGTTTTTGCAAGATTTGTTATTGGGTTTAAGATCTAAGGTGTTCATAGTTAGATCATGTGTTTTCATCTTGATATTTCTTCTTCTTGTAAATATGTTATTGATCCTTCTTTTATCTTTCTCTTTTCTTGATCAAGTCTTATATATATCCTTAGTGTTTGTGTTATTTTTTTCAAAAAAAACTAATGGGTTTATAAACTAATAAAGTTTTCATGTGTTCTTGATATTAATACTTTTTTCTATGGAAAGCATGAGTGAACTTGTGGGTTGCAACAAAGATGATGATGAGATTAGAATAACTTAAGAGTAGATTTTGTTGGATGGATTAGTAGTAAACGAGATTAGGTTAGTATAGGCAATGTTGTGAAGTTTCGATGGATTTTTGGGAGCGTTTGCGAAAAATATGGTTGCTGATCCGATTTTGTTTTAAGGTTTTGGGCGACTTAAAAATATTTTCATTAGTCAAGAAGGTAGTTTTTAGAGAGCTTGTTTCGAATAAATAGATTTTCATATATTGAACACTAAAAGCAGATTTGAAACGGCCAAGTTATGGCGAAATGAATTTTGAAACACTTTTCGGATAAATACTTATTTAAGTTGCTGATTGGAATTATAAAATGAGTTTTCAGACACTTTCGAGTTGATTTGAGCTTTTGAAACATTGGCGAAACGTATATAAACACTAGTATATTAAGTGGAAACTTTAAAAACGTCACAAATATATTATCGGGATATGGAAGTCAGGCGTTTAGGTTTAAGTAGTGCGTTTGAGGATCATGGCTTATTGAATATTAGAGGGCTGTATTAACGTCACGAAACTTAAAACTTTCTTAAAAGAGTAACTTTCCAAAAATAGAAACTTTTCGTAAAACATGACGTACCGTAACTATAAACCTTACACTTTCTTAAGGACACGTTTTTACTATATAAAATAAAGCGCAAACACTTATGAATGTCTATTTTCGTACAAGCGTATTATTCGATGTTTCATATTTATTTCTCGTTTCTAAAGCGCGTCTATTAATTAGGTCGTGGTTAGAGTCGTTCGTTATCGTTATTCACTTCGTTGAATATCTTGATCACTACTTGCTTAAGGTGAGTTCCTAGACCCATTTTTTACTACTTTGTTTTACTTTTTGGGGTGAGAAACATTGCTTGCTTTTAAACATTGGACACAAATGCTTTACGTTTTCCCAATCTTTGTTTACGTGTTGCCTAAGTAGTATTGAAACTTATATGCCCGAGTTATGATGAACCGTTAGTTACTTATGATCAATTGGATTGGTAAGTGAGCGCGAGTGTTGTAAATAGATCTATTAGGACTAATCATCCCCGTCCGGATAAGTAGCTCTTACTGGATTAACGGATGTATACCATGTCGAGTGATACGGTGAAGCGTCATGATGGCACCCGTCAGGGCAAGTTTATTAGGCATTATGCATGCGTCCATTACATTTAGCCTCGACGTCATGAGCTTAGTGCAACGTAAATACCTTTTTATGTGATATTGTATTTGTTATAATAGTCACATGCGTTTTGCAAAATTTGTGGTCCATTCTTAAATCAAATTCAAACCTATGAATTGACCAACTTTATGTTGACGTTTTAGTGTATTTTTCTCAGGTGCTTAGTTGTAGATGTCTTTATTTGCTATATGGTGTCGCCTTGCATTGGGCTGATTTTCAAGAACTATTATCACCTGTTTTAACATCGTTGTCACTTTCTAAAACTTATATTCGCTTTCGCATGTTATCTATAAACCTATGTAAAACTTTAATTATTTTCATTTAATGCAACGATGTTGGATTTCTAAACGTACCCTTAGATGTCGTTCTTTGTATCTTGTGTGATGTATATTATGACGTCGCGCCCCCGGACACTTGTTTCTGTCCAGGCACCGTTTGGGGGTGTGACAAGTTGATCTTAGTGATCCTATGAGTAAGTCGAATCACGGGTTCTTAAGGGTGGTTTCCGAGGGCGAAATACCGTAGGGAGTAGCTTTTCTTTATAAGCGTCGATCTTTATGCATATGGGTGGAGTAAACTTGTACACGGTTTATATTCCACCATAAGAATTATACTAGAGTAATAGTATAGGAGTCGTGGATTCGCAACTGGACGTACGTATGGTATAAACCCCCATCCCGAATCAATATATATCATAGGGAATATTCACCCCCTCTATGGTTCTACAATACTAGTTGATCTTAGTGATCCTAGGAGTAAGTCGAATCACGGGTTCTTAGAGGTGGTTTTCGAGGGCGGAATACCATAGGGAGTAGCTTTTCTTTGTAAGCGCTGATCTTTGTGCATATGGGCGGAGTGAAGTTGTACACGGTTATAGTCTACCATAAGGATTATACTAGAGTAATAGTATAGGTGTCATGGATTCGCAACTAGACGTACAGATGGTATAACCCCCCCATCTCGAACCAATATATATCGTGGTGTCTCTCTCTCTCTCTATTTCTCTCTACTTATCAATTGTATTGATAAGTAGTTCATTACACCACTCGGTTTCTTAAAGACTTGAAGTTTCATAAACTTCGAAGAAGTCAAAAAGACTGTGTTTACCCCCCCCCCCCCTCTACGGTTCTACACATACCGCACCATCACTTATGACTTATAAATTTAATGTGGGTTTTTGCGGTTTTCGGTTTACAATGTGGATTTTTCAGTTATAACAATGAATATTTTTAATGTAACACACACATCACTTATAACTTATAAGCATATTAATGATAATATGCACTGGAAGCCTTATAACACACATTAAATAATCAACGTGCTATTTTTCGGTTTTAAATAGTCATTGTGTGGTTCGGTGTGGGTTTTGTGGTTCGGTTTACGGTTAAAACCGCAACCGCACCGTCTTTTGCTGTTTTTCTTTTTTCTTAAAAATGATCCACCGGTTTTGCCGTGGTGCGGTTTTTATAGTTCGGTTTTACGGGGTTTTTTAGTTTTGCGGTTTGCGGTGTGATTTCTGCTCCCCCCTATGGGGTGCAGTTTGGCAAGCCATAGTAGCGTCATGAGTGCAAAAATTTCCTTGTAACATGTCATATGTTAACAACACCGTAATGGCTAATGCATTCGGGTTCTTCACGATTTAGAGTGGTATTTTACCAAATTAAAACAAAACTTCAAATAATACATTAATAGCTTATTAAATCTTCATTTTTATAAGAGTTAACTACATTTTCGGTCCTTGTGGGTTACTGGGTATAACAATTTTGGTCCAATAGTTTAAAATGTAACAGATCATGTCTTGTTTTGGTCGACCCGTGATACTTTTGGTCCAAAACGTTAGTTTGACTAAATTTGACTGTTAAATGTAAAGGCATTAACGTCTTTTCATCGTTTTTATTTTTTGAAATATTTAGTCCACCTAACAAACAAACACCACCATCTTATACTCCCACTTCTCAAAAAGTACTCTATAAGTGCATAGATGTCCTTATCTTCCTCCCACTTTATACAAAAACACAAAATCCAAAAACACACAAAAGATATCAACCACCACCATCCGTCGGTTGCCATCCCAAACCGTCAGCCGTCACTTCTACTAACAGTCAGCCGCCACCTCCTCCATCACTATTACCATCAACGATCCTCAAGTTATAAAACAAAAAACAAAAAATCCTCGTACTCAACAAAACTAAAAATTCCTAACCACCTACTAACACCATACATTAACCCTTAACAAATTCTATTTAAACAAAACCCCCAAAATCCCTGACTTAAAAAAAACCTACCTTTAAAATCTCAACTTAAATCACAAATTTAACTTCATATATGAGTAATCACACTCATATAAGATGATCACATAATGCATATAAACACACTTGGAATTCATGTCATCACTCCTTTATCTTTAGCACTAATGTACATTCTACGTCGGCTTCGAAACAATCCTGCATAGTTTTGGCATACCAAACCTATTGTAGGCATGTAAATAATTAGAGCAAAACCTTTAATGTTATTAATTAGTACCGAACAACAAAAAATATAAAACATCACTCAAAAAAATAAAAACCCTACTTTAAAATGCCATGAGTTCTAACAGTATAGTGGTGATGGATCGAGTGGGGTAGTCGTAGTTGTGGGCTGGTGAATGGGACGGATGTTTCGACAGTGATTGTGGTGGAGTTTTTGGTAGAGTAGGGGCGATGCGTAAGGAAAGAAGAAGTTGATGCGGTGGTTGTTAAGGGTTTGAGGAGGGTGGTGGTGGTGCGGCGCATGAGAGATATGGTGAAGGTGGTGGCTGATCGGTGGATCAAAAGGTAGGTTATGGTGGGTGGCAGCGGTTTCGTGGTGGGGGCTTAATGGTGTTGAAGATAGATATCTCTGTGTGTGTTTGTGTTTGATGATGAAAAAGGTGTGAAGATATATGTTTGTCGTTATATAATAAAATTAATAATAATAAAATCATTATTATCCTTCGTAATTAGTATATATATAAAAAATTAGAAGATGGAATTTGGTCATTTCACATCATCAAGCGATGGTATCTTAGTCATTTAGGTAGTCAAACGAACAGTTAACGTAAAAATAGACCAAAAGTGTTACGGGTCGATAAAAACATGATAAGATCCGTTACATTTTAAACTATTGTACCAAAACCGTTATACCCGGTAAACTACAATGACCAAAAATATGATTTAGGTTCCACTTCAAATAATGCACAACCTTGTTGGGTTATATTTTCTTTTTTGAACTTGGGCTTTGGCGTGGTGTCGGTGTTAAAAAGATTTATGTGATAGAAAATGATATATGTGGTTCAATATTCGTGTCATTGTTGTTACATTTACGTGATCGAAAATGATCCATGTGGTTTAACAGATTTTACCTAGATACATGATCCCCATAAGTCTCATTATGATGCCTCGAACACACATTATGTTTCTTGTTTATCTATGTTGGAGTCAATGGTCTGAATAAATTATATTCTTGTTTTATTTAACATGTTGAATAAATTATATTCTTGTTTTATGCACGATCCCCGTGAGCCCCATTACGATGTCTCAACCAATGATTTGAAACCCGGGTTGACCCGACGGATGAACCGGTAACCTACTGAACTGGCAACTCAACCGGGTCAGTTAAAAACAAATTTTAAAACATTGGTCTCAACAACGTCATGGTTTTTTTATCTATTATATAGTCATACGGTCTCACATTTACACACGTCAATCCATTTGTGTTTTTTTTTGTTTTCCTCGATGACAATATGAACTCTTGGATGTTTAAGTGATAACACGCGATCTAGAGCTAGAGTGTGTAGGTTGGGTATTAGTCATCTTCGAAACCTATAAGGTGTGCAACCTTATTATTGAACTTTATTGTACTTTTTACTCAGGGGTTGTCTTGGGTATTCTTATAACATGATTGTCATGTATTTATCCCTTATTCATATTCACCATCAACTATTGAAAACAACAACAACAACCATACCTAATCTCGTATGAGCGATGTATGAGGGAGGTGGGATGTAGACACTCACACCCCTACCCGAGGGTAGAGGGACTACTTCAAGAAAGACCTCTGGTAAGTGTGAGTGCAACAAAAAGACAATATGAAAGGAGACATAAAAGAAAGCATATAACAAACATAAAAACAAATGACCATACAAACAAGCATAAACATAGATGCATACCAACACCGAAGCAGGAGAGCATTCAAGTATAAAAGCACTACAGGCACATAAAAACATAACTCAAAGAGGCACATACAAAACAATAAGACATGACAAGCAAATAAAATCATACCAGTCAAAGCGCATACGAAAGTAAAAAATAAGCAAAAGATCCAACAAAGACATATAGGGGGAAGAGATAATCAATACAGAAATAAAAAGCACTATAGGCACATAACAAACATAAATAAAAAAGCACATAAAATAAGATGGGACAGGAGAAGCAAATAAAAGCATACCGTTTAAAGCGCAAACGAGAGTAAAATTAAAACAAGTAAAAGAGCCAACAAAGACGCATATAGGGATACAAGCTAAGAGACATAACAAAAGCCAAAGAGCACAAAAAACAAGCAAACCTACATGCAAGAGACTCCTAGGAGGCAATATGGGTCTACACGCAAAAGAAAAGTCTATGCACAGGGGAAGGTAAAGCGATGCCTAAGTGCCCTCCTTATCTACCATAATCCTACTTCTCTACGAGATCCTATTAGAGGTCATGTCCTCAGACAACAAAAGCTTCTTCAGGTCAATCTTTAGTTTGTCCTCCTGTCTGAGCTTTGGTCTACCCCTTCTCATCAAGCCATCGATGGTAATACATCCTACTCTCCTAACAGGTGTTGATATCCTCTTGACATGCCCAAACCATCCAAATCATCCTTCTCTCATCGTGTTGATAATAGTGGCAACTTGGTCATTTCTTCAAAAAACTCCATTCGAGATCATGTCTAACATAGTCTTACCACAAGTCTACCTTAGCATCCTCATTTTTGCGACTTCCATCCTGTTTGCTTAAACCTTTGTTAATGGCCAACACTCTTACTCGTACAACATAGACGGTCGAATTGCCAACCTATAAAATTTTCCTTTCAACTTTAGAGGGACGTTCTTGTCACAAAGGATTCATGTGGCCGCTCTACACTTCAACCAGCCTGCTTAAATACGGTGTGTTACATCAACCTTTATCCTGCCAGATTTGTGAATCACAAATCCAAGATATATAAAGGACTCCTTCGTCTGTAAGATATGATCGCCAATGCAGATTTCTGCTTCCTCATTCTGGTCGTTCGCGTTCCTGTTGAATTCGCATCGCATGTATTATGTCTTCTCTCTACTAACTTGTAAGCCTTTGTCTTCTAGCACCTCCCTCTACTGTTCTAATCTTCCATTCAGACCCTTTGCCATTTCCGAAACTAAAACAATACCATCCACGAATATCAAGCACTAGGGAATGCTCTCTTGTAATCCCCTGTGACAGCTCATCGAGAATCAAGGATAAAAGGTACGGGCTAATAGTTGAGCCATAGTGTAAATCTACATCCATCAGATAGTACTATGTGTTTCCCGACTGGGTCCGTACACAAGTTATTTCCCCTTCGTACATATCCTGAATAACTTTTATGTATCTCACTAGGGTTCCTTCATCTTTTATATTCTTCCAAATTAACTATCGTAAAACGTTGTTATAAGCCTTCTCAAGCTCTAGAAATGCTAAATGCAAGTCCTTTTGTCTTTCTCTATACTTCTCCATAAGGATTTTAATAATGTGTACAACCTTCATCGAAGACAGTCCCAGCATAAAACCGAATTAATTTTCTGACACCTTGATCTCTCGTCGCAGCCTTCTCTCAATAACTCTCTCCTAGACTTTCATGGTGTGGCTAATTAATATATTTTTACAAAAGGCAGACCTTGGGAGTCGACACTTTTTTCACCACTCCCGAGATATACAAAATTAATATATTCTTTTTATCATCTTCCAGAACCCTTCTACTGACCTCCAATTTTCCTTCTTCCCTATCTGCCATTTCATGTGTCTGCATATATTGCACTCTTATAAAATCACTAAGAAAAAAAATACCCAGAAATTAAGATGAATCCATAAATTGCCGCTCATCAACATCAACATCAACACTAATCGTCGACTTCTTATTGACAGGTCATGGAACTTTTGCTAATTTTTTCATGTTTATGAATATTTATTTATATTGCGCTTGAGTTTATTATTGTTTCAAACAATTCTCGATTATGATTATCCATGTGTTGATGGTTGTTTTCTATTTTTTTCATGATGACTAGTTTTTGTCAGCAAGTTGGTGCTGGAGATTCTTTTTTCCAGGTTTGTCTTTAATAATTATTATTGGGTGAATTATTTGGGTAGTTTATTGTTGGTGAGGAAGAGTAAGAGTGAGATTGAGGGTATTTCAGATCTATATAAAAAAATTAGGGGTTGTGTAGAGCATTGTTTTTTATCACAACAGTTTATGGATGTTGAAGGATATGAGTCAACTTTGTATATTTAGGTTTAGGGTTTAGGAGGATTTTTGGATGAAAGAATGTAATTTGGTGTGGTTTTGTAAAACAAATTTGTTGCACAACAAATGTTCGATGAAATTTCTAAGTAAAAATTATAGTGACAGTTTTGGTATTTTTGTTTGTAGTATCGTAAGTGTTTTTAGAGGCGCCCCTTCCTCTTAGCTCTAGCTATCCAAGTCCCATATTCAGTTGAATCATATCTATTATTAAGAGAAGTTTGTATGAAGAACAAGTTTAGAAAAGTCTATTAGTTCCTGCTCGATTATGTGAAGTGCTTAATTCAACTATTAGTAGTCTTCCACAGATTAAAAGTTTATTTTTTTACTGTTCTTACTGTTCAAATATCAAAACAATGGTTGGTCAATATAATGGGAAAGTTCATGATACGGTGTTATGTTAGGTATGCCAAAGGGCTGTTATTTAGATGCAAACCAACTACGACAACCTAAGACCAACGAAGTGGTGCTAAATTATGTGGACAAGGTGACTCGTGATTTTTTTCTTACTATATAATTTTGTATATGTATGTATATATACAGATACCTAAACACATAATTAATTATTTGATATAGCTTTGTGGGAGCGTTTCAAGCCCAGCTGGAGAATAAGTAATAGACTTCTATGACCTTCATAAGTTGCCAAATGTTTCATTCACCACTGGGGACAAACTATACAACCTCACTCCAGAACAGGTTTGATTCTTCAACTTCATTAATAATATTAGGATCTGTTGATGTAAAACATTGACTTTTACGAAAAGAAGATTGTTTTTCCACTTCGATATGTGACATGTAATCCTATGCGCGGCAAATTTGATCTTTATTTTACATATGGATCAATTTGTATTATATTTAGTCTCAAACAAGTGAAATAGATCAAATTATAACTTCATAATTTTAAAATTTTTTACTCCACGGGTAATAGTTCTCTTACGCATATTCAACACATTTGTTTTCTTTATAAAAGTCAAACAATTTCTTTATAAAAGTCAAACAATTGGACAAAAAAGATTGGCAACCCAAATAGCAAGTTATTTTTTATCCAATATCCATTAGCATTAATGTTTGTCTTGGTATCATGCATGTCGATCAGGTAGGTTTCTTTAAAAATTTCTAGCCATGTTTGTTCATTTATGAACTCTTATAAACTAACCTGTTGCATATGGTTAAAATCTAATATATGTTAAATTTAATTTTTTGCCACAATTATAGACGCTTTAGTGGTAATTTTAGGTTTATCACCCGATTCATGATGAAACATTTTTACTTGACAATGGAACATAAAAAGAGGCAAAATGATGAATATCGTAGGTATTTCCCTATTTAGTAATTGATATATGTTTGTAATATTTTGGTTGATAAAAAAGTGCATCACCATACATGCTATGATTGATGTGATTAGGTTGATTTTAGGCGAAAACAATCGGCGTTGCGGGGATAGTTGACGTAATTTTGTTTGTTGTGGTACTTTTGGTGACACATTTGTGGCTTGAAGGAGACACGAAAATCGACGTGAATGGTTTATGGCTGCTGCACTCTATTGCCATGTATGTCAAAGCTTGTAACGGCTCTAGAGTGGACAGATGATGGTGTAAACACATTATGGGACATATTCCATCAATCAAATTTGATGAAACGAGGCAAAGAAAATTATGATTTAACAGCATGGTGGCAGCTTATACCGTTTGGGAAGATGCAAGAAATGACCCTGTGAAGGCGATTACTTTTAGGGGCGGTACACCATTACCAACACATGTCATACACGACTGCTTGAAAATTTTAGAGGAATAAATTGTAACACCCTTAAATTGGGTCGCAACGGAATATGGGTCATGGGAGCGTTACTTCATAGATCAATAACACAAGATATATATGATAACGACCTCAAAAAGAGTCGTAAAACTGATACATTGAATTTAAACAAATTGTTTGTTACAAAAGCTCATAGCTTCACTTGTTTATTGTTCAAAAGATAAAGATTCTAGCATATAACAAATATTTCCCCAAAATATAATGCAACCAAATTTTTAATGCACATGACTTCCAAAATATAACCACCAATGTATTCTTTGTCTTGTACCTCATTGACCTCCTGAGAAAACATGTTTTACAACGTCAACAATAATGTTGGTGAATTCATAGGTTTGTAAAATGTATAATGTAGGACCACAAGATTTCCTAAGTGTATGATAATGCAACAGATGCAAACATCACAAAAATGTAATTACGTTTCCTAAGCTCATGACGACAAGTATGAATTGCAATATAAATTGCTAACATTGCCCTTGATGATTTTCTAACCCGCAACATCCCAAATCCGACATGGTATACGTCCGTTGTCCGGCAAACCAGCACAGTGAGGGCTACTCACCCGAACGGGAATGTCAATCCTAAATAGATCTATTTATAACATTCGCGCTTACTCATTAATTAACAGTTCATGATAATGGGCTCAATGGGTTATCGCTACTTAGGCAAACACGTAATCACAATGTAAAAATGTCCACTTGTGTCCAATTATAAAATAAAGCATGTTCTCACCCCAAAACTTGCAAGTCATAGAAATCGTAAAAATGTGGGGCTATGAACTCACCTTGAGTGAATGAATAACAAAGTATATCAGATGCATGAAAAACGTCACGTAAGTGTCCGAATGCAACCTGATTAAGTATAGCTCGTATGAGTAGTAAGTACTTTGAATAACTAATATCATATATAATTCTATATAGCTACATCACCATCTAATTGTATTTGTGAAATAATATTTAAATCGCATTTAATAAATAATAACCATGTATTTGTACTCGTATAATCGTATAAATAGTTCAATCGCCTTTGTAAAATAATATTTATAAAGTTTAAAACATGTATAAATATTATTTAAGTGATTCTAAAATGTTTCCCAAATTTTTTTTTATTAAAAACGAACCAACATTATTCACGTCAGGAAATAGTGCACAAGTATAAAATAGTGCGTATCTTTCTCGTTTAAGTCCGTTTTGTATGTTCTTTATGTCCATGCTTTCGTATTATGAAGATATATCAAAATATTACATTTTAATATTTTTAACTCTCTGATGAACAGTGATTTTTACTGTTCATGCACTTTATAAAATAATTTTTATAAATTAAATTATCGTAATCTCGTAAAAGTCATATCTTATTCGTTTTAACTCCGATTTTTGTGATTCTTTCGAGCACGTCTTCGTAATTAAAAGTTCTATCTAACTAAAATATTTCCAAAAAGTTTCTGTAATGAATAGTGATTTTTTATAATTTTTTTTATATAAAAGTACTTATTATCGTAAACTTGCAAATGGCGTATCTTCTTCGTTATAGCTTGAATTTTCGAGTTCTCTATATGCCTACGATCGTCATGACATGTAGTATTTTAATAAAATATAAAATAAATATCTTATTGATATGTGCTTAAACACATATCATTTATTTCTTAATATTAAGCTAAAAAGACCAACAATGACCAATAATACATGAAAAATGCATTGTATATGTGTGTTTTGTCAATTGTGTCTTGCAGGTAATAGATATATAAAAAAAGAACAAAAATAAAGTAAAACGGACAAAGCCGAGCACGAGATCGGAAGAGTGCCAGAAATCGAAGCCAAAGACATATTCATTTTTAATGGGCCAACCCGTATCCGTTTAACGGGCCGGGTCAGCCCATTAACATTTGAATGTTATCAATACCAAAATATAAGCCTAAGTCTTATAAAACCAATACCAAGTCCAAATATCAAATCCATTAATCTAAATCCATTTCCTGACCCAAATCCTTAATCCAATCCAGGCCCAAATCTATTTCCCTGGGTCCAAAGTCAAAATGATATATACACAGGGTTAAACACGTGGTCAGAGTTACTATTCATTATCCTCTTTCCCTCCCTCTTTTACATTTACACAAATGAACACACAAAGGGTAAAAATCAACCATTCACCACGCACGTCCCTTGTTTCTAGAAGGAATTCTGACACATCTGACATTAACTTGACACGTTGGCGATCTTAATGCATTTCATTGGCTGTTGAGACGTGGCAGTTGATCATGGGCTCAAATTGGATTAATTGGAGTTTGTTATAATCTAAGGGCTAAGGATAGAAGTTGAAGACGCTCCTGAAAGGCTAGAAGTTTCCCCTCCCCACAGTAGAGGATATCTAGGGTAGGAGTAGTGTAATTTAGTTTAGGAGTAGTGTAATTTAGCTTATTATATGCTTATTATTCAAGCTTTGTACTCTTCTTTTTATGAATTAATAAAAATCATTTTTATCTTAAATTGTCTTGTTTTATTTTTACTTATTCTCTTAAAATCTAATAAGCTGATCTTTTAGATATTATAAGTTGTTTATCTCAAATTAGTGTTTACTTGTACAAATAAGCTTCTCAAGCTTATTTGTACAAGCTATTCAAATTGATTAAGCATTATGGTTTTAAGCTTTTTGGAAGATAAGCCAAACCTGGAAGGGCTTATAGGGACTTAACCAGCTTATCTTTGATAAGTTGGAGCTTGTAGATCTAAGCTTGTAAAAGCTATTTAGATCCCTGTTTAGTTGGGATCAAAGTACTCTCTTTTTTTCTCTTTAAAGCTTAAATTCCGATTCACCTTATTGCTCTGCTTAGTTCTGTTTATTATATGCTAATTTGTGTTTATTAAGACTTGTTTTAGCTTATTGAATTCAGTTAGTAGTTTAGAATTGCTTTAATTAAGTTTTTCAAGTAGGCTGTCCATTTTAAGTTATAAATAACTTATTAGTGCGGTTTATTCTTAAGTGCTTATTCTTCTCATGATTTTTATAACACCTCGTGTTTTAGGTCATTGTACGACATTATGTAATCCACTAATTATTTTTATGGTTTTACGCGTTTGCTCTTAAACCGTAAACGTTAAGTTAAATCGCGTAAACTAAAAATGATCATTCAATGTAA
>BQNB010093655.1:6186-17192 GCA_026074375.1 Tanacetum coccineum
ATTTGAAGATAAAAACAGCATACTCAAGAATGAACTTACAAAGCTTAAAATCAAGTTAAGCACAAAAGCTTAATAATCAAAGACAGAAGCTAAGCTTATAGAGAATAATCTAGCTACTTATAAACTATGAGTTCAAGTAATAAAAACAGGAATTATAAGCTAAAATTCTAAAGTTAAAAAGGCTAAACTGGTTACTACTGTTTTTTGGCTTTTTAGCTTTTTAATGACTTTAAAACTAAATGTACCTAGGCAAATAAGTTGGAAAATAAAAAGCAAGGCTTATACTATATTAAGCTATATCTAATCTATAAGTGAACTGAATTTTAAAACCTAAGGCCTAAATTTTCTAGCTAAAATGAAACCTAAAAATGACAGCAGTGGTAACTTAGTGTTACCACTGCTGATGCAAATGGCAAAGGGGCAAGCACAAATGCAGGATACCTTAAGAGGTAATCCTGCACTTAGACACTCTATTTGAGTGTCTGCAAACACAAAGCAAACACTAACTAAACTTATTAAGCTTTGGATAAAAACTTTGGCAATGAAAATTTAAGAGACAAAGTACCCTGGTGCTGAGATACTTAATTTAAGCCAAAAATTCATTTCAAACTTAAACTGATGCTACAAACCAATTCAAAACTTATTTATTGTTAAAATCAAAGCTGACTACAAAGCATTTACCAAATGGTTTTGACTTTTAAAGGTCAAACAAAGCTGATCCAAACACCCCTTTATACTTAGGAAAACTCATTTAAGCTTGAACATTTCAAATCTAGCTAACAACTTTCAAAGATCAGATAATCACTAACTTATAACAAGTCTAATAAGCATAAAACTACAAGCTAATAAGCCAGAAAACAATAAGCTAAGATCTATGCTAATTTTTTTGTTTTTATAGTTTTTTAAGACAAATAGAGAAAAACTAAGATCTATTCTATAAATCCTAAAAACAGATATTCAAATACACTTAATAAGCATGATAACACACAAATAAGCACTAATAAGCAATTAATAAGCAACAATAAGCAATTATGAAACTAGAAATTTAATACAAGAATGGAAATGAAAAACTTACAATAACCTTAGCTTAACAAAGGCAATTATAAGCTCAAATGAGCATCAATAGCTCTATGGATAAGCTAGTAAAGTCCTTGGAAGCTCATCCATGGCTAGCTTCCCTTTCATTAGCTTAAAGGTCCAATAATCCAAGGTAATTAGTCTGATTTTATAGTTTAAGTAGATTAAGTGAACAAATAGCTTAATCACAAGCTTATAGACTTGTGAGAGCTTGAGTTGGCTTATTAGGGTGGCTTGTGAAACAGTAGCAAACATTTGAGCTTATGAGAGCTTATGAGTTAAAACATATGATTTAAACTAAACTGATGATTTCATTAACTTTCAAAACAGATTACAAAGCTTGAATAAAAGAAATTACAATTACTTTTAAAAGGAAAATTACATTTAACAAAAACTAAGCTCAATTCTACTACTACTCTAAAACGGGAAAAGAAGATGAACATGTGTGTGTGAGTGAGGGCCTTTTATAGCCTGCTGCTGAACCTTCTAGCCCCTTGAGTGCTTCCCACGCCCCTTCTAATCTCACCCCTTGAATTCCTTCAATGATTGGATCTCTAATTATGTTCGTTGGATCATATTTGTGCACACACGGATTGCCAACGTGGCAATCCGTGATGTGACCCCTGTGCTTCTTTTGAGAGTAGCCCGAGTATAAAAATCCACTCCTTGGTGTTTTCTCATGTCCAACGTGGCATTCCCCTTGTGGGATTGACCAATGAGGGTCTTTGATGACGTCTAACTCTGCCCATGTGTAAATGATCCCATGAATTGTCCTTTGTACCCTCTAATTGTGAAAAGCCCCATGATTTGACTGAGTGGTAATTTTGAGAAGACGGATGAATAGTAAAACAGACTTTCGCGCCCATTTTTAACTATAAGGGAAAACGGGAGGGGCGAGTTTAGGTAATGGCAATTTGGGTCCTTGTGGTTTTCGAAATATAAGTTAAGAAAAACTCAAGTATAATATATCTTTCATTTTTGGCACATTTGGTCCCTGGAGTATATAAAAGAGGAATGGGCTTTAGGGTTTTGGGCCGGGTATGGGCTTTGGATCCGGGTGAGGTTTTAAGGTATAAAGGGCCCATTAAGACTTCAAGGACCATTTGTGTAATCTTTTGAAACTTAAGGGACTGAATTTGAAACTTTGGGGTCTTTGTCTTCTAGTGTTGACTTTGACTGAGGGTTGACTTTTTGACTTTGGCTTCCGGCTCTTGTACACTCTTCCGTTCTCGTATTCGTGTTTGCCCGTTTTTGACGGTTTTCTTGTGATTTTTGTCTTATCCGTACCTGCATACACAAAACACAAAAACAAGCATATCTTTGCCATTTTTAGTCTGTTTTGGGTCATTTAGGGTCATTTTTGGTATAAACAGATATGTGTATTTTACACTTATCAAAATTCCCCAAACTAAACGATTGCGTGTCCTCACGCAATATTACATGCCTTATAACCAAATACCTCAAAACTTCCCCAAACTAAACCTTTGAAAAGTAGCAAAGATTTTTGTTGAGAGAGCTAAGAGATCACAAGTTATAAAACACCCGATTTCCCATTTTCAAAGATTTTTTTCTCTCCTAGGTAGATCCCTCCGATTCTGGTTGGATCATAGGACTATTACCTAACCTAACCATCTTATGACTTCAGAATTGTCGTGAAATTAAGATGTTGTAGGGTATTTGATCGTAACCATAAAACCTTTGAAAAACAGTCAAAGTATTTGATAGAATTATCAAAATGTTTAATACTTTGAAAGTTTCAACTTTTGGAAAGACTCCCCAACACACGTGCATTAATAATCAAAAGTGTTTAGCACATGTGGGTAAGAGTATATAGCACTTTGAGTCTTTAGATCACATATTTTTTATTTTGATCACATTTTAATCATAGTTCTTCCCTTATTTTAAACACTAAATCACTTAGTTTTGAAATTCCTTGTGATTAAAATTTGTCTTGACAAAATTCAAGGGGATAGATGTGTTTCAGCATGAATTATATGGAACGTGTATTGCTCCCCCTCAAGTTTACATATGTTTGACACCAAAAGAATGATACCAATTTGTAATTTAATTATAATTGAGGTGAAGTCAGTATTGAGCACATAATTTTGAAAGATTATGAATTGTCATTGAAGAATTCTTGAAAAATTATGCTCAGACATTGGATCATCTTATAACAAATATTATATTGTTAACCATGTCATTATCACCAATTTGTTATTAAGATTAGTTGAAATGTTTTGAATACCCAAAGAATTTAACTAGAGTATCAAAAAGCATAAAAACATTTGTTTTTCGAAAAACTCCCCCTCAATCATTGACTCATTTTACAAATGATACCAATTGTATATGAATTATCTTGGAAAACTTTGTGAGGAGAGGAGTGTTGAACACACAATTTTGAAAGATTTTGAATTATCATTGAGAAATTTTTGAAAAATTGTGTTCGACTTTTGAAAAACCAAATGTTAGAAGACTTCTCTTCTAACTCTAAGGGTAAGTGCACTTATGCGTATACCTTCCTTTTCTTGAGCTCAAAACTTTGAATGTCTTGTAAGAACAACTCAAGACCGAGAAAATTTATTTTCTCATTGTTAGGATAAGTTATCTAGATAGATACACTTTCCTTTATTTGAAGTCCGGGTTATGTACTGATTTGCACATAAGCCATTGTCATTAATTCCGAGTTTCAGTCTGTTGTAACTGTAAGTCATTGAAGAAAATAGAAATTACATGTTTTGAAACTTTTGAACTCTTGCTCGAACTTCATTTACATACCCGTGTCAATATTAATAGATATTTCTAGTAAATGTTATCGATTCCAAGAGACATGTCGAGAAGATTCTTTTTGGATTTTTTGATTTTTTGATTTTGTATTTGCTTTTTGAAATTTTATATTTTTGTATTTGATTTTTTTTGAAAAATATTTACATGTTGATGTTTGATGAATATATCAAGCAGTCTCCTTTGTCAGAGCCTCCAGTTCTGCTGGAGTCAAACATCTCATACCAATTCTTTTGACAAGATATTGAAACCTTTCTTCGGGAAGGGCTTTAGTAAACATGTCAGCTAATTGGTATTCAGTTCTGACAAAGTACAATTCGATTATACCACGTTTAACCTGTTCTTTGATGAAGTGATAACGAGTATGGATGTGCTTGGTACGGGAGTGTTGAACGCGGTTGCATGATATTGCTATGGCTGATTAAGAGTCGCAATACAAGAGTATTTTGTTGTAGTCGAAGCCATAATCTTTAAGCTGTGTCCTCATCCACATTACTTGAGCACAACTTGCAGATAACGCCACGTACTCTGCCTCTGCTGATGACATGGCGATACAATCCTGCTTCTTTGACTTCCAGCTTATCTCCCAAGAACTGTATTCCTCCAGACGTGCTTTTGCGAGTATCAAGGCATCTAGCATGATCGGCATTTAAAAAAGCAGTTAGTTCGAATCCAGAATCCTTCGAGTACTAGAGTCCCATGTTAATGGTCTTGCTTGATAACGTGCACAGTAACATACTGCTTGCACAAGGTCTGGTCTACTCGATGTCAGATACATGAGTGCGCCGATCATACTTCGATATCGAGTTTGATCTACGAGTGTACCACTCAAGTCTGCATCTAGTTTAGGTTTAACAGCTAATGGTGTGCCAAGGCTGTCACATTTTTCCATACCATACTTCTTTTGAATCTTTAAAGCGTACTTGGCCTGATTAATAAAGATACCTCTTTAGGATTGGTGGATCTAAAGTCTTAAAAATAATTTTATTTCTCCCATTAAGGACAACTCAAATCTACTGTGCATTAGTTTTTCAAATTTTTTAGATTATTTTAGGTTTGTAGACTCGAAAATAATGTCATCTACATAAATTTGCGCAAGTAGAATGTCCTCCCCATATCTTATTGTGAAAATGGTATGGTCAATTGTTCCTTTAGTGAAACCTTTGGATATCAAGAAATTTGAGAGTTTATCATACCATGCTCTCGGAGCTTGCTTAAATCCATATAGAGCTTTCCTTAGACGGTAGACTTTTTCTAGATAATCAGGATCAACGAACCCATCTGGTTGTGCAACATAAACCTCTTCTTTTAGTGGACCATTTAGAAATGTCGTTTTAACATCCATCTGATAAATTGGAAAGGATTTATGTATAGCGTGGGCAACGAAAATCCAAACAACTTCTAAGCGAGTGACTAGTGCAAAAGATTATTCAAAATCAATACCCTCTTCCTGAGCATATCCCTTAGCTACAAGTCGTGCCTTATTGCGAATTATAGTCTGATCTTTATCCTTTTTGTTCTTTCATAACCACTTTAGCTTGATTATAGTCTTGCCAAAGGGTTTGTCGACGAGTTCCCAGACTTTGAGTCTGTCAAACTGATGAAGTTCATCCTGCATTGCTTCGCTTTATGCGGAGTCAGCCATTGCTTCCTTAATGTTCTTTGGTTCTGTAGTACTCACGGTGAGCGCGAACATACACATTTCAGGATATGTAGCAAGTTGTCTTCGTGTTTGCACTAGCTTGGATGGATTTCCACGAACTTGAGTTAACAGGTGATCTTTTGTCTATCGGTGTTCTGATTGATGAGGTTGGTAGAAAGTATGCATATTTGACGGCTCAACATAGCGAGAGCATGACTCTGCTTCTTCACGTACCGGTGTACAGAAGATGTTGTAGAATTCGTTTTCGTCAACATGTGCATTGTCTACTTGAATTTTTGCTTTATTATCTATGTTGTTTTCCTTAGCAATGGAAATTGTAGTTGGATTGACCGGTGCTGTTGTAGATTGAACATTTGCTGTAGGTTGTGTGTCTTGTTGTTGAGGATTATCAGTGGGAGAAAAAGACTTGTTGACACTTGAAGTACCTGCAGTGAAGAATTTATCATACAAAGGGTCTGAATAGTAGATCCAACTCTTGTTGTGACATAACTATTGTATCTGCTGAAGGAGAAACATTTTGTAGTTGTGGTGCGGGGCCAGAGTTGTCATAGTCTGACGCCTTTTGTCGTTGGGGAACGAGGCCTGAAGTGTTGTTATCAACAGACGTCTCTGTCACTTCTTTGATCTTATCAAACTTAATATGTATGGATTCAACTATCAATCGGGTTCTCTTGTTGTAAACTCTATATCCCTTAGACTGAGTTGAGTATCCTACCAAAATGCACAGATCCCCTTTTTCTTTCATCTTGTCAAGATTTTCACCATCTCTGGTTAAGTAGCAGGTGCAGCCAAAGATGTGAAGATGTTTAATGGAAGGTTTCCAGTCATTAATGATGTGATATGCAGTCTTCTCATGGTTTGGGATTATGATGGATCTGTTCTAACTATAGCATGCGGTTGCAATAGCTTCAGCCCAAAAGAATAAAGGAAGTTTAGAAGCCGAAAGCATCGTACGAGCAGCCTCAACAAGAGTTCGGTTTTGTCTTTCGACAACGCTGTTTTGTTCAGGTGTTTGAGGAGTGGATGTTTGATGCTCAATTCCTTCTTCTTTGAAATATGTATTGTGTGTATTGTTTAAGAACTTTGTGCCTCTGTCAGTCTGAACTGTAATTACCTAAGCTTAAAGATTGCGTTGAATCATCTTGAGAAAATCTTTTAGAACATCTGGAGTTTCATCTTTGGTTCTTAGAAAGAAAGTCCAAGTATATCTGGAGTAGTCGTCAACAATTACCAGAATATATTTCTTCCCATTTATGTTTTCAACCCGCATTGGACCACATAAGTCCATATGAAGCAAATTTAAGTCCTTTGGAACTTGGAACAGTCTTTGTCTTGAAGGTGCTTTATTTTGCTTTCTCACTTCACAAGAGGAACATAGTTGATCCTTGACATATTTCAGTTTTGGTAACCCAATCACGATATCCTTCTTCGAAAGCAAGTTGATGTAGTTAAAGTTAAGATGAGAAAGCCTTCGATGCCATAACCATGCTTAAGTTGGTGAGGATTTAGCCATGAAGCAAATTGGAGTTGATGAAGTTGATTCTTGAAGAGAAATTGTATAGAGATCAGATCCACGATTACTAGTGAGTAAATCGTTTCCCTAAAGATCTCTCACAAAACATGTAGATTTTCTGAAAGTAACCTCCAAATCCGCATCACAAACTTGACCAACCGAGAAGAGATTATGATTGAGGCCTTCGACGTAGTAAACACGTTTGATCGTAACATTGCCTTGAACCAAATCACAATAATCGAGAATTGGAGCAAATTGATCATTGTCGAACCGAACAGTACCCAAAAAAATTTCAACAAATTACACTGAAGCTTGAGATTGCTCGTCATATGCTTGGTGCATCCAAAGTCAACAATGAATAGGTTGAGTTAAACAATCTGCAATAGAATTAGAGGACGATGGAACATTTGATAAATTAGATCCTAAATCAGTAGTGGGTGTAGAGTCATTAGTTGTCCTAGATTCAATATCTACAGTGGAACTAGTACTTGTTAACACATTGTCTTTCCTAATTTTAGGTACCCATTTCTTTTTGTTTTAGGAGTCCATTTATATCCTGATGGACATTGTTTTTCTATCCACCATTTCCATGCCTTATTGGTGTTCTCATACAGCTTCCTATAGTGACTCTTGGATTTCTGAACAGTGGGAGCTGATGTGACTATTTTCTTATAGGGTGTTGCAACAGATCTTTTGCTTGACTTTTGGGTTTTCTAGTACTAATAGGCACTAGTTTAGGCTTCTTAGTTCTAGCATTTACGTCATTTAAGAATTTAGAAACACAAGCATCATGATTCAAATTAAACACATATTTTCCACAAGTAGCACAAACAGCATTAACGTTTGAAGTACTGGACTTTAAACTGTCATTACGCGTAGTTACAGACTTTGTTTTATTTGAAATACTAGAAATCCTATGTTGGTCTTCTACTTCTGTCTTCTTGGACTTCACTTGACTATTGTTCTGCACGACCTTGTCATTCAATTGAGTGCTCTTAAGTTGTGGCCTGCTAACACTAGTTTTGTGAATTACTTTTGAAGATGTAGACACGCGAGGATTAGTATTCCTAGAAGTCCGAGGCAACTGTGGTGCTCTAGTTTGTGTTGTTCTAGTGTCAATTCGATACATGCCTAGTTTAATCACATTTATGTTTCTTACAGCTTGTCTTGCTGTTTGAGGAGAAGTTTGTGTAGTGACTAGTTTTGATAAACCCTCTGACACATTAGTTTTGGAAACCGACTTTGTCTTTGAAAAACTTTTCCTCTCAAGAGAGTCTGAAAAGGGAGTCGGTTTTCCTAAAACTGATGGTTTTGGAATCATGAGAGCGTTTGGTTGTCGAACGACAAATGGTTTATCAAAATTAGTTTCCATAGATTTTCCTTTGCATTTCTCAATGAGTTTCTTTAACTCACTTATGGCAATGTTCTTGTCTTGCAATTGAGCTTTCAAATCTTGTATTTCATGATATTGTTCACGTTCTTTTAGAAATACAGTTGATCCGTTTTGTTTGCAAACTATGTCATTTTTCATTTGTTCTTGACATTGTTGTAACTTTAGTTCAAGAGAAATTGAGTGTTTTTCAAGTTTAGCAAAACTTCTTAAAAGCTCAATATAAACATCTTTACAAACCTTGTCTTTTTGTTTGGAAATCTCATTCGCAAGACTTTCGCATTCTTTGATTTTATCAAGATACAAACATTGCAATTCAGTTTGTTCATCTAAGTCTACAAAAGAATGCAAAATAGAACAATAACTTCTTTGAGACTAAACTCTTGTAGAAGTAGTTCATATATGTTTGAAATATCCAGCTTTGTCAGATTTCGAGTTAGTTAATCTCCTTTTTCAAGTGATGGGACGTATGTAATCTTCCTAAACTTCACTTAGTTTAAGTTCTATGAACAATTGAAAACTATCATTTTTATGACTTAGTGCAAGAGGCAATCAAACAAGTCTCCACAAGAACGGGACATATCTTTAGCAGTTGTCCCACCCCACCCTTTAGAGAGGGCAGGGAAAAATTCAGCTAGCACACATTGTTTTTTCCAAGCTTGATCACAAATTAGTTTGAAATGATTTATGTTATTAGTCATTACATTATAAGCTTGTCTACTCTTGCTGATTGATTTTGAAACAGGTAGAAAATCAATATTTTTAACAATGTTATGTTTTGTTTTTACAAAGATTTTCTCTACATTGTCTTTCGAATTTCATTTGCATGTGCAACCTGATAAGATATCTTCCGTTAGTGGTGGTTTTAAAAAAATTTTCATAAAGACTGATTTTGTTTGTGTAGTTGTTAAGGTTGCGATTTTTTTTTTTTCTTTATTCAATTTTGATATACTCTATGTCAAGAGTTATGGTATCTTCCTATAAGGGGAAAATGTGTTTGTAGGTAGATAGTGTTATATGGATCACATACAAAACATGGCTTTCATATTGAGCTTTCTTGATTGGGTTTACATAAGATTTGCAAAGTTGGTCTTGATTATATGTTGAGCCTTTGGGGAGTAACATTATGATATGGTTTGAATGGATTAATTTTGGTTTTATAAACAATTTTCGTTCAATATAATTTAATTACTTTTCCAGCGTAGTCAATTTTTCAATATGTTTCTCCTTAAGTTTCACAATCCTTTATTCACCTTATTTTCTCTCTTTGAAAGACATTGTAACTTGATTTTGTTAAAAGACTCTGTTTGACTAACTCATCATGTTTCTTATTGACAACAGAAATTTCATATGCTTTTAATTTCAAACCTTCTTTTATGTCATTTTACACTTTTTGAGCTAATAGTCCTTGAGTGTCTTTTTTTTGCGTTCAAGTTGTGTCTATTCAGTTGTTCGATTAAGGTAGGTCTTGTATTTCTCAAGCTCAATCTTTTGTGTTTTTCCAAATGCCATTTAAGCAAATATCCGTGGGAACTATTAGACTCCCCAAGGCTCTCTAGTAGTCTCTCAAAGTTAGTTTTTCACTTTTTCAATTCTTGAGCCAATGATGCGTTTGCTTTCTTTAATTGCTTTAAAATCTTTTTGTTTTCTTCAGTATTAAGTGTTAAATTTGCAATTAAATTAGCAAGCGCAGCACGCTCATCATCACATTCTTCGGCATTTTTATCATCCTGATTATCATTATCACACATATTTGATGAATCAAGAATGCCATTGCTATTATCCTTTTCCATAATATGTGGTTGCTCATAATGCTGTCTCTCATTGGCAAACACATTATATTCATCATCGTATTGTACCTTTTCCAATGGCTCAACATCAGATCCTGAATCTGCAGGTAAGACTTCTTGAATCTTTGCCATGAAACTGTAATGTGCTTCCAGTTCTTGTTCATCTATTTTGCTATCGTGTCCCTCTTGCCATTCAGATTGCTAGCTAATGTGGAACAACCTTTCTCAGCTAGTTTGCACATCAACATCTTCTCCTTATGATAGGTGTAGTCTTTTGTCCTCTTTGGTTTTCTGTACTCCTTAGCAAAATGACCAAATACCTTGCAGTTGTAGCATTGTATACCAGTCTGCTGCACTACCTGATTGCCTACAGTCTCCCTAACCCCAGTAACAGTCACTGTCCTCTGATTTCCAAACTGCCCAGTCTAATTTTCATTAACGTATCTTGGAGTAGTATCTACATTCTTGTTTCTGGAGTTTGAAGAGGTTCTGAGGTTGTTGTTGGTAGGTTTATAGAGATTTTTGAAGTACTTTGCAATGAGTGCCAAGTTTTTCTGCATTTCCTTATCCTTTTGAGCTTGTTCTGGATCACTGTCTTCTTCAGAAGCTAACTCAGATGGAGGTATGATTGGTTTGGCTATATATTTTCCTTTGTGTGTGGTAGATGTGCCAATTCCCCAAACCCTTTACCCTGCACCAAAACAAACGCACAGTAAATTAAACCCTTTCCCACCAATTCTACTATTTACCTTCTCTGTCAATTTTCACCTCGATTTATGCACCCACAGACAA
>BQNB010093656.1:0-26308 GCA_026074375.1 Tanacetum coccineum
CATATACGTTAGCTTGTTAGATTTGAGAACTCATCTGAGTGAACATCCATTGTTTACAGTTGCGGTTTATGCATTTATACGTCATTTTTCGCTTTAAGATCGAATATCAGTTTTTTTTGTTAAATTGTAACCTTAATTATATACCAAATGAAACTTGTATATTAAGTCTATTTATCTCATTCAAGCATACATACATGTTTTACGCGTGAGGCCGGCTGGTATAAAACTTTGGCTATAACCTTGAGTTTTTCCAACAGGATCAAGATTAGCTATAAGCATATGGCTGGCTCCAAGCTATCACGAATGGACCACGTACGATGCCTCCAAAGTAATTGCCTAGGTATACATGTTTCAATGTGTTAAAGAACTTAAACTAAATTTGAGATGACATAGAAACACTATAGTTGTAGTTGTAACTTGTAACAATGAAAAAGCCAATACCTTTTTTTTAACCATGGTTTCTGACACATTGCCTGACTAATCCACGGGATTTGAACCCACCGCCACACAGATTCAAACCAGGTAAAGCCCTCCCTTTTCAGGAGGTTGGCGTGGTCACTTCAAAGTTGTTTACACCCAGGAGTTGAACTTGAGACCTCACAGCTAATCATTGTTACTTTTTTCCATTCGTTGCCTAACTTCCACATGTATGCATTTTAGTTCTCTTTATTCGATCATGACGGGGTGAGCAAAAAAACTGAAATAACCGTATAAACTGAAAACCAAAACTAAACCGAACCGAACCGAATTTGTTAAAACCGAACCGAACTACGAATTTGGTTCTCGGGTTGGATATAGGTTTGATAGTCTAAACCGAAAACTGAACTACGAATTCAGTTCTCAGGTTGGATATGGTGTGAAGAAGGCCCATAACAGGGTAAAGATAATCAATGCTTAGCTACGTACCAAGAATGGCTACCGGATATCACTTGGAATCGTGTAATCACTTTCCAAAGTAAACTATTCGACCCTAATGCCTAGGTATCACGAATATCTACTTAGGATAAGACCAAATGTGTATTCTTGTTTGAGACAACAATCAAGAACCCTGCGCATCCAAGTGTTTAGTTTATGTTTATATTTTCACACTGTGTGTCTCTCTTAACATGCAAGATGTGATCTCCTTTTATAGGAGAATACTCAAAACCCTAAACAAAGATTTGTGAGAGATTGTAGGAGATATAATCTCTTCCAAAAATAGCCTCCTTGAATTTAGGAATTAGTGGTTACACGACCAATCAAACATGGTCATTAAAGTGATTGTAACTTACCATAAGAAATGGTCAAATCTATTACAAGTCATTGAATTTGTACCAGAGTGTTGTTTATTCAGTGTCCTAAAACTTCAGCTAGCCCGCTGAGGAGCTTACCCGCTGAAGGTTCAATACTGAAACAACATCTGATGAGTTAACCCGCTAAGGATACTTCCTCTGATGGATTACTTTTTGATGGTATCCTTCAGCTTACTCACCAAGTGAGTTACAAAGCTGAAGCCATTACCTCAGATGACCATTACCAGCGACCACTGATGAATTCCATTCAATGAGTGAACTTACTGAACTTCATCAGCAACCTTTGAATTTCATCAGAACATGAATTCCCTTTTAACCACTATTAGAGTCATGGTGTTTAGTGACCTTTGGGTGTACACTCCATACCTCTATCCCCAGATACCGGTATGAACAGATCCCTACAATTAAACTAAATTTCCAACAATCCTCCCTAATTTAGTACAATTCCATTGCATGAAAAATAAACATAAAACAAACAAGTGCATAAATGAAAATGTCCTAAGGATTGAATTTCCATCTTAGTAAATGCACGTTCAAATATTCAAGAATTAGGGTGTTCTAAGAATTGAACCCTTCAACCCATTTGAGTACCTGAATGTAAATACACACAAGTTTTCAAACACTTAAACGCTCCTGACACTATTACATAGCCATGTGTCCATATCTAATTCATAAATCTCATAAGAACCAAAGTCCATGATCCCTTAGGTGGCAAAACCCCAACATTTACATAGGTGGTTCCTCTTTATTCATGCTCCTGCTAAGCACTTTTTCAAAGAAATTAACCATTGAGAAGTTAGCAACTTCATCCTCGTTATCAGCAGGTTCCAAGCACATCCTTGGGATGATTTGTAAAACATGTGCTTCATCCCTCTGAATGTTCAACTTTTCATATTGAACTCAGCTGCTAAGTTTCCTTAGTAGGGAGTTGGGTATCCTAGCATTCAGCGACTTAATTGGACTTTAATCCCATCCCTTCAGCAGACTTTATAACTATGTCTCTAGACAGACCCTTCGTCAAGTGATCAGCTAGGTTCTTTTAAGACCTCACAAACTCTATAGATACCACCACATTCGTGATTAGCTCACGAATCATGCTATGTCTGATACCTAGATGTCTGGACTTCCCATTGTACATCTGGCTATAAGCATTTGCCAATGTAGCAGCACTATCACAGCAGATAGAAATAGGTGCTATAGGTTTGACCCACAATGGAATCTTAAGGAGCAAGTTTTTCAACCATTCAGCTTCCTTACCAACGGTTGACAAAGCCACAAATTCAGACTTTATTATAGAACCAGTGATACAAGTTTGCTTTTTAGAAGCCCAAGAAATTGCACCACCACCAAGCAGGAATACCCAACTACTTGTAGACAAATTATCTTCAGTGTTACTGATCCAGCTTGCATCAGTGTAACCTTCCAACAGTGAAGGATATCTAGAGTACATCAATCTATAGTCTATGGTTTTCTTCAAGTACTTCAGTACCCTCTAAATTGCTTGCCAATGCTGAGTTCCAGGATTACTAGTATACCTACTCAATTTTCCTACATCAAATGTAATGTCAGGTCTGGTACAAGTTATGGCATAGATTAAGCAGCCAATCACTCTGGAATACTCAAGTTGAGATACAACCAGACCTTTGTTGGGCATCAGCTTCTCACAAGTATCCAGAGGTGTACTAACCAGAGTGCAATCAGAGTAATTAAATTTCTTTAGAACCTTCTCAATATAATGAGACTGAGAAATTGCTATCCCATTACTCTCATGTTTAATCCTAATACCAAGGATAACATCTACCTCCCCCATGTCCTTCATAGAGAACCTTGATGACAAAAATTTCTTAGTTAGATCCACCTAAACTTGGTCAGTGCTAAAGATTAGCATGTCATCAACATATAGGCAAATGATGACTCCTTTACCAGATGCATCAAATTTGCTATATACACATTTGTTAGCTTGGTTAAGTAATAACCATTAGAAAAAACCACTTCATCAAACTTTTGATACCATTGCTTAGGTGCCTACTTTAGCCCATACAGAGACTTAATCAGTTTACACACCTTGTTTTCATTGCCAGGCAAGATGATGCCCATAGGTTGGTTCATATAGACCTCCTCTTCAAGTTCCTCCTTCAAGAAAGCTGTCTTCACATCCATCTGATGAATAATCAGATTGTGAATTGATTCCATAGCAATCACCAATCTTATTATACTTATACGTGCCACTAGGGAATAAGTATCAAAGTAGTCTATCCATGACTTTTGTTTAAAGTCCTGAATGACAAGCCTTGCCTTGAACTTTTCAACAGTTCTATCTACCTTCACCTTTCTTTTGAAGATCCATTTGCAGCCTATAGGTCTACAACCTGGAAGTAGATCAGTCAACACCCAAGTGTTATTGCCCATGATGGAATCCATCTCATCATTAATTGCTTCTTTCCAGAAAACAACATCCTGGGACTTCATTGCTTCATCAAATGTTTTGGGGTCATCCTCAACATTAAATCAATAGGAGTGTTGGTCAGAGACCTCATCCCTTGTTCCTTCAATAAGTATAATTGAAATTCAGGCCCAAAATCCTTTAGAGTCCTATGCCTTTTTCTTTTTCTAAGCTCAGGCTTAGATTGCTAAACAATCTCATCAGTGACTCTTTTAGAGACCACTAAACCACTAGAGTTTTCAGTTCCTTTTACCAAGGACCTTTGACTTAGTCTAGGGACATATGAGAACCTGCGCTCATCAAAGATAACATCCCTTAATTTAATGATAGAGTTAATAGCAACTGAATCATTAGGTTCAATAACATAGAACCTAAAAGCCTTGGAATGCTCAACATATCCAACAAAGATGCATTCAATGCCTCTTTCACCTAAAGTTTTCAGCTTTGGATCAGGGAGTCTTACAACTGCCCAACATCTCCAAACTCTAAGGTAGTTCAGGTTTAGTTTTCTGTTAGTCTAGAGTTCATAAAGGGTAATCATGTTCCTTTTATTGGGAACCCTATTTAATAAATAGCAAGTTGTTAACATAGCTTCACCATAGAACCCATGACTTAGACCAGAGTAGGACAACATAGAATTAACCATTTCTTTTAGCACTTTATTTTTCCTTTCAGATATACCATTTTGTTGTAGAGTATAAGGGGCAGTCGTTTCATAGATAATACCAACAGACTAGAAATATAGAGTATCCATGTACTCAACTCCCCTATCAGTCCTGAATCTTTTGATTATAGACCCTTGTTGTAATTCAACTTCAGTTTTGAATACTTTGAATTTATCTAATGCTTCCTCTTTTGAATGTAATAAATAAACATAGCAAAACCTAGAGGCATCATCAATAAATATCAAAAAGTACTTTTTGTTCCCTAATGAAGGAGTAGCATGCAAATCACAGAGATCACTATGAACAATTCCAAAACTTTAGTTTCACGTTTTACATTCTAAAATGGTTTCTTAGTTATTTTGTTCAGCATGCAAAGTCTTACACTTTTCAATGTCCATATCAAAGGCTGGAATTAACCCATCCTTAGACATATCTTGCATCCTCTTAAAGTGGACATGGCCCAGTCTAGCATGCCATAAGATTTAACTTATTACTCTAATACCACTTGTTGATCCCCAATGAACAGATCTTTAACTCTTTAGCTTGATGTAAGGTTTAGTATCCTTGGATAAATCCAAAGGTACTAAGAATGAAACTTTAAGTGTATGATATAAATAATGCTGAATCTAGTTTATATCATAAAGAAGAATAATAGTAAAGTATGTTTGAGACACAAAAAAATACAACCAAAACAATAAGCTCTACTTGTTGATCCTGTAAGTTCAGGTTCATATATCTTTAAGTTGTTGTACAAGTCGTCTAAACCGATGGTTTCTATTTCCTCTTTGTTCCTCCAGATCAAAGCATTAGTCTTCCATTCAGATGGAAGACTTCTCAACAACTTTAGGTTCATATCCTCTTGCTCAATAACTTTACCTTGGATCTCCAACTGACTAATATGTTTTTGCAACCTGTCAAAAGTTTGATCCATTATTTCTGAGCTTGATCCTGAAAAGTTCTCATATTGTTGCTTGAGTAGTGTTCTCTGAACTTTCTTGGATTCCTTGTTTCCTCCATACATCTTCTCTATGGCTTTCATGAGCAATTTTGCATCTTTATATGAATGGAACTTCAGTTGATCCTTATTTAGGAGTGCCATCAACAAAGTTCCTCTAGCTTTTATATTATTCCTCCTGTCCTACTTTTCTTCTGCAGTAGTAGGTTCATATTCCTGCTCAACTTCTCCAACAATTCTTGTGGCAGCCTAAGTCATTTGATCAGAAATTGTGACTTTTATGAAAAGAAAATGGCAAGAGAGGCTGAGCTTAAGAAACAAAGGGTTTTTAATACTGGTAATGGGGTGGCCAAACCAGTATGGAACAATGCAAACATGGTTAATCATGCTAATCACTTTGTACCTAGACCAGTACAACTCATTGCTGTTAGGCAAAATGTTAATTCTGTTAGACCTAATGTTAATACTGGTAGGGCAAATGTTAATTCTGTTAGGCAAAATGTTAATTCTGTCAGGTCTAATGTTAATACTGGTAGTTTTAATATTAATACTGTTAAAGCTAAACAACTAATAAATACCAGTAACTCAAGTAGTTTTAGTCTTGTAAGACCCTAGGTGAATAAGTTTAATCAAAGAGTTAATTTTTCAAAATCACATTCACCTTGAGAAGAACCATTGTTAGAAATACAACAAAAATGTCTTATACTCATGCTGTAAAGGGAAATTGGGGCACTGCTGTTAAGACCTCAGCAGGTTATAATTGGAGGAAAACTAGACCAAACTCTAATTGTAATAGTGGATCCAATTTTATTCGAACTGTAATGTAAAGACACAAGGCAGACCCCAAGCCTGAAAGGCTGGGTCTAAAAGAAAACCAATTTCTCTTTTTTTTTCATGTGCAGGATCATCACTTCAAGAAACATGGATGACAAATCGGTATATTTGATAGTGGTATGCTCAGGGTACATGATATGGTAAAAGGATCCCTGGATGATTTTGAATAATGCAAAGGGGGTCTGTTACCATGTGGAGTTGGTAGCAAAGGCTACTTAAGGGTATAGGCAGAATAAGAGTAGGTAATTTAGATTTTGATTGTGTGTCTTTTGTAAAGAAATTGGGCATTTTAATATTTTCTCAATATCACAAATTTGTGATAAGCCAGCACAAGGTTCTTTTTTACTGAAAACTGATATGTATTGCTTGTATATCCTGGACGTTACAGATGTCCTGATGAAAATCAGATATTCTATACAGGTCACTTGGCAACACAATATGTTAGATTTTTGATATGAGACACAACTGCTCTCAAAAGATTATGCTTGTTTGATTGCATAAAGCCACATTCTGATGAATCTAAATTGGGCACGGAGAGGTTTAGGTCGTATTAAATTTAATAATTAAACAACACTAGTGAAGGGAAACCTTGTAAGAGGTATACCTTCCAAGGTTTTCAAAAATAACCTTACATGTGTTGCCTGCAAAATGGTATAGCAACACAGGGCCCTTGTAAGGCTAAAATTAGAAAGAATAATCACTGAGCCTTTATTCACCTTGCTATGGATCTTTTTTGGCCTAATTCTGCGTAAAAAGCATTAATCATGCAAGTTATTTGCCTTGTAATTTACTGGATGGATTGTACCAATTTAGTTGGGGTATTCTTTTGGCCACTAGGATGAACTAGTGCATCCTTTTAAAACTTCTTTAGAACAAATTGAAAACCAGCTAATCACAGGGTTTAAATGAGCAATAGATCAGATAATGGCATTGAATTTATGAATAGGGATATTCTTGTATTTGTGGGAACAAGGAATAAAACAAGAGTATAGCCATGCCAGGATCTCCAAGCAGATTGGGGTTGCTGAAAGATCTTATATGAACAGGACCTAATTGATGGCCGCTAGGACTATGCTAGCAGTACTCACTCTTACCAACAACTTTGGGGCTGAGCAGTTAGTACTGTTGCTATATCTTTTAATAGGATAAAGAGTGACTAACCCTCAAAACAATAAACTCCTTATGTTCTTTTGTTTGGCCCACAAACTATTAATAGCTACATAAGACCTTTTGGGTGCTTGTTATCCATTTTTTAGCTATCTAAGTAATGATTGGCAAATGTTTGATGGAAAGAGTGATGAGGATTTTTAGTTGGTAATCACTATATAGCAAAGCCATTTAAGGGTATATAATTTAGTAACCAAAAGGGTAGAAGTAAATTTGCATGTAAATTTCTTGAAGAAAAACTAAATGTAAAAGGTGTAGGGTATAGATGGATGTTTGATATTGATTATCTAAATGATTCTTATGAACTATATTTACTGTGTCTTTGGAGAATCAAATTAACCCACATACAAGTACTTCAGAAGTGACTAACAGTGCAGGTACACTACAAACTCCTAATGCAAATGCTTCTGAGGAAGAAGATGAGGCTGAGGAGCTTATTGTTGTGCCTACTGCAGTCAGGCATACTGCATCAAAAGTTAGACCAAGGAAGTCTTCTACTAATTCAAAGCAAAGGTGTTTTAGACAGAGCTTCCAAAACCTTAAAACACAGAGAGGAGGTTATTCTACTGGCATTCAGAAAGATACTCCTGAAATTTCTAGTTTTAGAAGAGAATTAGATGAACTTGCTCCAAAGCATTTAAGGGAAGTACCTAAGAACAAAGCTACCAGTACTACCTCAATTAATTCTGGTAGTGGTCCAGTTAATACTCAACATGCTGATCAAGATGATTCAGATATGCCAGAGCTCACAATCTTTAACAAGCCTCAAAAAGGGATTTTTGATGAGGCTTCTTATGATGACGGGTATGGTCCATGATTTCAACAACTTACCAACAGAAGTAGCTGTTAGTCCTATTCCTACTCTTAGGATACACAACATTCACCCATAAAGTCAAATACTGGGTGATCCTAAGTCATCTGTACAAACTAGAAGCAGAGTGCAGCAAAATTGGAGAACATGCAATTGTAGTTATGTTATTCAAAAAGCGAGTAAAGGAAACAATTCACAAAGATCAACATCATTGTTTGTTTCCTGATTTATTTTATGTGGGAACTAAAAGATTATGAAGCTCTAAAAGATGACAGTAGGGTTGAAGCTATGCAAGAGGAGGTTGTTACAGTTTAGGCTGCAACAAGTATGGATTCTAGTAGATCTACCTCATGGGAGCAAAAAAAATAGTTGATTGGAACTAATTGGGTATACAAAAACAAAAGGATGATAATAGAGATAGTTGTCAAAAATAAGCAAGAATAGTGCCAGGTCACGCAAGAAGTCCGGTATTAACTATGATGAGGTTTTTGCGCCTGTGGCAAGAATAGAAGCTTATGGGTATTTTTAGCCTTTGCCTCATTTATGGGGTGCATGGTATACCAAAGGATGTCAAAAGTGCAATTTTTTTGTATGGCACTATGATGAAGAGGTGTATGTTTCTCAGCCTCCTAGTTTTATTGTCCTGTTCATCCCTAAGAAGGTTTTTTTAAGGTTGTCAATGCTTTATATGGATACATCTGCTCTAAGAGCGTTGGCTTATGCTACATTCTATCAAATTTCTAAAGAATGCGTTGGTTATCATAAGGTGGTACTATTAAAGATGTGTTTATTAAGAAGGACAAGAAGGATATCATGCTAGTTCAAGTGTATGTTGATGATATCATTTTGGCTCTCTAAAAAGTCTTGGTGTGATGAATTGAGGCATTGATGAAAGACTGATTTTCACTGAGTTCTATGGGTGAACTCATATTCTTTCTTGGATTGCAAGTCAAGCAAAAGACAGATGGAATTTTTATTTCTCAAGACAAGTATGTTGCAGACATGCCTAACAAAGTATAACCTTTGTAAGTGTGAAACTGCATAACCTAATGGGAGACCAAGATGGCGTTGACAAAGATAAAGAAGTGATGAAGGGATGTACACTTATACAGATCCATGATAGGTTATCCATGGATTTAACTGCCTCTAGCTGATATAATGTTGTGCAGTATGTGCTTGTTCTCATTTTTAGGTTACTCCTAAGACTTCACACTTAATGTTGTGAGAGAATCTTTAAGTACCTTAAGGGCAAACCCAATTTGGGCTTATGGATATCTTAGAGAATCAATCTTTTGACCTTTGATGCTTACTAGTAGATAGTGACTATGAGGTGGTTCTTAGGGCAAACCTTGATGAAAATCCACAACCGGGTGGTTGTCAATTTCTTGGAAGCAGATTAATTCATGGCTATGCAAGAAGAAACAAAATAGTAGCTACCTCTACAACAGTAGCTTAATATGTAGTCTGCCTGCAAGCTGTTGTGCGACATGTATTGTGATTCAGAATCAAATGTTGGACTATGGTTTCAATTTCATGATACTAAAATCCACCATTGATAATGAAAAGCACAATCTAGCATTGTGAAGAATTTCGGTATACACTCCAAGGACAAGCACATAGAGATCCGAGCACCACTTTATGAGATTTCTTATGAGAAGAAGGCTCATTCGGGTGGAGAAAAATTTCACACATGATTTCAATGTAGCTGTCCTATTGACAAAAGCTTTTGATGACCAAGGTTCAATTTGTTAGTGTTAATATTGGTATGATAAATCCATAGCTACATTTAAGGGAGGATTAAAATGTTTATAGTTTTTTAATATAGTAAATATAGTTACTAACATTAATAATGCTAGGTTCTATTAATCTAGTAGTATTAGATATAATATGGATCTAGAATGCATAGTGTCTATCGATAGTTTTGGTAGTGTGTTTTGTTTGTGGGTCCTTTAAGTTTTCAGGTTATACTTGATTGCACGAAGGATTGGAGCATTGGATATTTAAAGTAGTACTGAAAGTTGTGCTGAAGAGTTAATTCTGGTATTGTCATATTATTTGGTAGTTTACTAATTAATCCTGGTAAGCTTATTGTTAGTTCTGATAATATATTGTTAATACTGGTTGACCAGACTTAAGTCTGGTAGGCCAATATTAATACTGGTAACTAGTCGTTAGTACTGTTTGGTCTAACAACTTTGACTTTTCGTTAAATATGACCGTTAGAGCAAATTGCGGGTATATTTAAGTGGATAATGATACCAATTGAATAATTACTGTTTTAACTCACCTACAATAGTTTTCTTCATTAAAAAGAGACTATTATCTCGGAGTACCAATTGCAATTCATTTTTTACCGCATATAAAAGTCATTTAACAGATACAATTAGTACTAAGTTACCTAAACGAAGTCAAACACCTGTTTGACATAACCACAATCACTACCTTTTACTTAAATTTCAAAGATATGCTTCCATGAAATATGTGACAAGATAAACCAAGGGGGATCTTAAAGAAACCTGAAGAAAGTACAGGGTTTGCAGAGATAGTAGATTTTTTAAAAGGTTCGCATATCAGGTATGCCTTGACACACAATCCCACTATCCATGACTCCCTAGTCAAACAGTTTTGGCAGAACTTGCAAATGCCTTACACTTGGCTGATGGGCTATAGAACTAAGAGCAACCATAGATTATCTTCGAGTATACATTCTACTGAGGCATCTGTTCGAAGGTATAGCTTCAATTAGCATATGCTTCGGGATTTCCATGTTGCCAAATCAGGAGTTTTTGAGGGGATGGGTAATATGGTGGTATCCAACTGAATGGTACTTTTACAATTTTGGAAAAAGTTATTTTACAACCCCAAGGAGATTTTTTGTCCATCACATTTTTTCTTTGTATAGTCCTAAAAGGGTTGGATGGATCAATTTGGTAGAATCTTGCGATATATGCTTTGATTTTGCTCTTTTTCTACTGCAGGATTTATAACTTTTCAAATTAATCTTTTGATGGCATGGTGGCAACTTGAAAAGTAAACTAAGTTTTTGAGGTACATCCTCGATTTTCTACAATGATTTTGTGAATACAAAAACAGAGAATAATCATTCCTTATTTGGCTATTGTATTAACCAAAAAGATTTTTGGGAACATGAAAAGGGGTTTTAGAGGGGGATACCTAGACATTTATCTTCCTGCAATGTTGCCTGTTGTTGATGTGGATCAAAGTGGCAGGACTAGCAGGATTAACAGTGGATCAACCATCACCGTATGAACATTTCATCTTCATCTAACCACCTGTGCTATCTGCACACCCCCCCCCCCCCCCCCCTGAGTCTGAACCCTACCCACCTGTAGCTGAACAAATAACTCACCCTACATCACTTACACCAGAACCTGACAGTGAACCCATTGAGCACACCTTTGAGCAACCATCACCTGAACACAATCACTTTTACTAGACAGGAAACTGAAGTCTCCACAATCACAAGATACCTTACTTAACTTATGTGGCAGAAGAAAGAACTATGACAGTGGATGACTGCTTCAATTGGTTCCCAAGTTGATCACAAAGGTTGACAGTTTAGAGACAGAACTAAAGCAGACTAAGTTGACCATGGGAAAAGCACTTATGAAATTGGTGAAAAAGGTAAAGAATATGGAAGATGTTCTCAAAAGGAGACATGTGGTTCTACCTGATTCAGAGGATGAGGATGCTGAAATTTCTTCCAAACAGGGGAGGAATTTACAAGAGGAAGGTTTGGATGAAATGGTTAGGAATATGATAAAGGATAAATCAGAGGTTTTTAAGACTCCTACACAAGGCAAAACTCTCAGGGAGGAAGTTATCAGCCCCTACAACCTTCTGAAGCAGCTAAATCTCTGGCAAATGTTGCTTCTCAGAGGTCAAGTCAGTTGATAGGATAAAAGATACAAGAGGAGGGTAAAGAGTCCATGGGAAAAAGGACATTGTATGGTCTTCTTGAAGATATTATTACTTAGCTTTGAAGAAGTTAATATGTGGCTTTAGGAGTTAGTACTGTAGTGGACCAGTTAGTTCTAGCTAGAGGCTAAAGGGATGGAAAAGCTCAATGATTGTTAAAGAGGGAACTCAAGCTCCCCAAAAGAACTAAAGAAAAAATTCAACAAGAAGAAGCTAGTCTTGCAGAAGCCATAAGATTGCAAACTTAAGGAAGAAGAAACTGCCAAACAAGTTCATTTGGATGCTTTATTGGCTAAAAGATTGGCAGAAGGAAGAAGAGTTAATGAGAACAAAAGAAAAGAAAGCCTCAAGTTCAATTAGAAGCTCATTTTATACTGGAAGAAGATGGGAAGCTATTAGAGCAAGTTTAGAAGCAAATGCAGAGTTGACAAAATTGTGTTGGGGAAAAGGATTTGTTTGAACAAGAATTGCAAAAAAGAAATGGTAGATTTTGGTGAATCAAAGAAAGAAAACATTTTGCAGAAGAATGAGCTATGGCAAAAGAGAAAATAAACCTATGGGAAAACTTCGTCACAGTTGAGAATTTACATGTCAAAAACTATTGAAGAATCAAGGAACTTGGAAAGCTTTTCAGGTTGAAGAAGTTGAAAGTTTGAAGAGATTAGAAGAGTTTGAGGAAGTTGTTTAAGCGATTGATTACTGTTGTTCCTATATAATTATTGAAGCTACAAAGCCACAGTTGCAAAGATTTATGGAGAAGAGAAGAGCTTCAGACAGAGATTTCAAAGAAACAAAGGATTGATGATAAAGATGTTTCAGATACAAAAGAAAAAGTTGCTAAAGTAAAAGAAGAAGAGCAGTAAAAGCGTAGGAAAAAGAAAGAAGCAAAGGCTAGGAAAGTTATATAGTACTTGACAAGAGTCCACAAAGGCGATTCAGAGATGATAAAGAGGGAATCAGTAGAAGAAGCTATGAATCCTACTCTTTGGATACAAAATCTCATATTGTGGCAAATTGGAAAGATATTTCAACCAAGGTGAAAGAAGCATTTATCAGATAATAAGAGCAAATGGAGCTGATACAGTTTATATGAGCCTTTGTATATGTAGTCATGCTTAATAAAGACTTCACAAGAGAGGGATCTTATTGAGCTTGTACAAGTTGGTTATGCCAGAAAATATGGAAACCAAATAGGCATAAAAGATGCTTTTGGACAGAGTACTATGAGTGATTTCGGACTATTGTTGATCCACCTCTCAATGAAGATTGCTATTTGGAGCTTACATTATAGCAAAAGTGAGTAGTTAGAGATATTATGACATGTGTGCAGTTACATTGTCGAACTTGGAGGCATGCAATATTTATATGTTAGCAAGATAGAAGTAATCCTCTGTCAAAAGAAGATTTGTCCTGCAAGTGTGCTGAAAATGAAGCTTCTGGATGGAAAAATGAATGAAGTTTGTTATAAACTTTTGAAGATGATTGAGAAGCAAGCTGGTGTTAAAAAGTGATGAAGTTATCAGTAGCTGTGGACATATGTTGGAAACTGTGGACTATAATGGAAGAGAGAAGGGTTTGAGTGTTGGCTAACCACCACACAACAAATGGTCATCAGTTCACCATGCTTACATAGGATAGGACTGGCTAGTCCAAAGCAAACGGCTTTGGTAAAGACTTCTCAAATCCGTTGATGGTTGACAGTTTACCAAAAACTGTATGGTAATTAACTCACCATGTTTTTAAAACAAAGAGTTAGCTACTCCAGAGCAAACGGCTACTGGTAAAGAGTAATCAAATCCGTTGATAGCTGATGATTTGCTAAAAATCATATGGTAATTCAACTCACCATGTTTCACGTACTAAGAGTTGAAATGGTTATCAATGTACCATGGTTTATGAACCAAACATTGGCTACTCCAGGGTTAATGGCTAACTGGTAAAGAGACATCAAATCCATTTAAATTTTTAATGATTCACCTCTCTCAGGAGTTAACACACCTAGATGTGATGAGAATAGACTGAAACTTTATGATCTGATGTACATATAGTCAATGTTGCTGTTTCTATGTTGCTGAAGAGATAGTACATGTAGCTGTGAAGTGTTGGTCATGATATTTACAAGGTTAGATGCTGCAAATATCAAGTAGTGATGCTTTCTAGAGTGGTTGCTGATAGAAATCAAGAAAGTGCTCTACAGACAGTCATTATGTTGCAGTTCAAGAATAATTCAAAGATAATGCTCACAACATCCTCAGGAATGCTTCTTAATGAAGATATCAAAGGAAACTTGAAGTTTTACAACTGTGAGAAGATCAAGTTAGGGTGAGGATTGTTAGGAATAATTGTAAACAGATTAAGTTGTAGTTGTAGCGTTTAAGTCTGGTAGATATAGTTTAAGTCTGCCTTAGAGTACTAAGTTAAGTCTGGCAGTATATAGGTTGTATTGGCCTTGTCTAGTTAAGTCTGTTTATGTTAAAGAAATAGTTTATAATAGTTTTCTAGAGATATCTTAGGAAAGATATGCATTATCCTTTTAGCGTTTATAAAGCCAGTAGGGTTTCCTTAGGTGTATAAAAGAACACTACGGCATAGTGTTTTATATAGAACCCTTATAGAAATCAATAGAAAAAGAAAGTTTTACATGTGTTCTTCTTTAGTAATTGTGTTAAGATCTGCATTAGCAACATAGTATTCATAGTTATTGTCTCTCCTATAGTTTTTGATTGGATTTAATTCAAGTTAGCTATAGTCTTACAAAAGCTAAACAGATCCAAGACTTTGGACCTAAAGAACATCCTGGGGAATTCATTGGTTCATCAATGTTCTTGGGGTCTCATACTCAATCATTTAAAGTAATAGGAGTGTTGGTCAGATACCTCATCCCTTGTTCCTTCAATTAAGTATAATTGAAATTCAGGTCTAAAATCCTTTGGAGTCCTATGCCTTTTGCTTTTTCTAAGCTCAGGCTCAGATTGCTGAACAATCTCATCAGTGACTCTTTCAGAGACCACTAAACCATCAGAGTTTCAGTTCCTTTTTACAGGGACCTCTGACTTGGTCTAAGTAACAGATGAGAAAGAACATGTGCTCATCAAAGATAACATCCCTTGATTCAATGATAGAGTTAATAGAAAATGAATCATTAGGTTCAATAACATAGAACCTAAAAGCCTTGGAATACTTAGCATATCCAACAAAGATGCATTCAATGCCTCTTTCACCAAAGTTTTTAGCTTTAGATTAGGAGTTCTTACAACTGCCCTACATACCCAAACTCTGAGACCTGGGTTGAGGATAGGAAGTCTTGCAGTTGGAGCTGTAGAAGTAGTTCCTACCTCCATCTTATCACTGAGAAATAGATCTAGTATATATTGTTTGTTTCTTCTTATTTAAAGCTTTACAACAAGCTCTTATACCAATTGTGGAGTTTGATATAACTCCTTACATCGTTTAAGCCATCTAGGATATGTTTTACAAATAACATTAATAAGCACAGCGGAATATAAAGAACAATAATGTTATTCAACAAGGTTTTATTACTAAAGGTTTCCATACCTAGCCCCAATATAATTTGATCAAGATAATACGGTTACATACTAATCAGTAACAGGGATCAAGGAAGACCTTGATTACCTTGAGGCTACACCAATACTACTAGACGTCTATATCTTTAACACTTTGTGTACTTACACTTTTCTGGATACAAAACCATTCGACCTATATCTCTTTATATACTAGAGATATTAGGTTTTACAAAGGATAAGAACAAATAATATCTTTCTAACTTTTAATATTATCTTCTATATCTTCTATCTGAATAAGGAGATCTTCTAGATTCTTCAAAATCTTCCATCTTTTAAAGAATTCCTGCTTTTGCATTTCAGTCCTTTTGTTTCATTCTTTTATTTACTTTGTCTCATCAAATCAAGAATCCCAACAAGATTGAATCATTCAGTTTAGAGGTTGACATGAAGGCTGAACCAATATTATCAGAGATAATATTAAGCCTAAACATATACTCACTTAGATAACCAAAACCAATAAACACACCATGTTTGGATAACACAAATTTATTTGATTCAATCACTTGTTTATAACCACAATTATTCAAAACACTACTTGAAACCAAATTCTACCTTATATTAGGAACATGTAAAACATTCAACAAAGAAACAACTTTTCCATAACTAAACCTAAGATCTACACAACCACGTCCATGCACAAGGGCTGTTGACTCATTTCCCATGTGAAGAATAGAGCCATCATTCAGCGACTCATAAGTCTTGAACCATCATTTATCTTTGCATACATGCACTCTTGCTCTAGAGTCAACCCACCACGCAACATCATTATCCTGCACAAAGAAAGCCTCAGATACATATGTAACATAATAAATCTGAGGGGATTTATTAAACATACTCTAACCTTTCAAAGGGTTGGAAGAACCATCCTCTGATCCCTTTGTGCATGATCCATTGGCTCTGTTGCCAATATTACCAGCTTTGCAATCCTTTTTCAAGTGTCCAGGTTTCCTACACTTCCAACAAGTAACTTTTGGTTTCTTGTTAGGATTAGCTCTCGTATCATGATGCTTATGTTTACCCTTATTGTCATTGTACCTGGAAGAGTTGTTATGCTCTACCATATTGACAACTAAAGGACCAACAACATTGTTGCCCTTTGGCTGGTAATTATCCTATGCTCTGAGGGACTCCTCAATACATAGATGACTGCCCAACTCTATCAGTGTTAATTCCTCCTTCAAATGTTTCAAGGTGTACTTGAAATCTTTCCATGAAAATGGAAGTTTATCAATGATACATGAAACCTGAATAGATTCATCCATGTTCATCTTGTGTTGTGTAAACCTTCCAAGTATACCAAGAAGTTTATTGTATTGTTCTAAGACTAGTCTTGAATCATTCATTTTGTAATTTTGAAATTACTAACAAGGAACTTCTTACTTGAGGCATCCTCAACCATATATTTGGCTTCTAAGGTATCCCATAGTTCTTTAGAAGTTTCAACATTTTAGTAAACATCAAACAAGGAATCAGACATACCATTGAGGAATAAACCTCTGCAGACATAATCATCATTGTCCTATTTAGTCCTTTTCCTAACTTGTTCGAGAGTTGGATTCTCACCACCATCCTCTGGATGAGAGTAGTCAGCACATACACCACACTCATGATGGAAAGAAAGAAGTACATCTTCTTCTGCCATCTTCTGAAATCAACCCCCTCAAACTTTTCTAGTTTGGCAAAGTTTGAAGCTATATGTTTCATTGCAGCAGCCATTGATTATCACAAAAATAGTTTACTTTGATTGTTGGTGTGAAGAAGGCCCAAAACATGGTAAAGATAATCAATGCCTAGCTACATACCAATAATGGCTATCGAATATCACTTAGAATCATGTAACACTTTCCAAAGTAAACTATCCGACCCTAATGTCTGGGTATCACGAATATCTACTTGGGATAAGACCAAATGTGTGTTCTTGTTTGAGGAAACAATCAAGAACCCTGCTTATCTAAGTGTTTAGTTTATGTGTATGTTTTCACACTGTGTGTCTCTCTTAACATGCAAGATGTGATATTCTTTTATAGGAGAATACTCAAAACCCTAGTCAAAGATTTGTAAGAGATTATAGGAGATATAATCTCTTCTACAAATAGCCTCCTTAATTTCAGGAATTAGTGGTTACACGACTAATTAAACGTGGTCATTAAAGTGATTGTAACTTGCCATAAGAAAAGGTCAAATATGTTACAAGTCATTGAATTCGTACTAGAGTGTTGTTCATTTAGTATCCTGAAACTTCAGCTAGCCCACTGAGGAGCATACCCGCTAGAGGTTCAATACTGAAACAACCTCTAATGAGCTAACCCTCTGAGGATACTTCCTCTGATGGATTACTCTCTGATGGTATCCTTCAGCTTACTCACTCAGTGAGTTATAAAGCTGAAGCCATCACCTCTGATGACCATTACCATCAACCACTAATGAATTCCATTCAGTGAGTGAACTCACTAAACTTCATTAGCGACCTCTAAACTTCATCAAAACATGAATTCCCTTTTAACCACTATCAGAGTCAGGGTGTTTAGTGACCTCTAGGTGTATACTTCATACCTCCATCCCCAAATACTGGTATGAACAGATCCTTACAATTGAACTAAATTTCCAACATAATGATTTTTACTTGATAAGAGTCGCCGACGTCACATATTGATCATGATCTTCCAGCTTTCTTTAATTAACGTAACATGTAGGCACAATGAAGTTGCACATTTAACACATGCATGTGTTCCTTGAATTCATAGTTTCTCCCTTTTTTCTAAGTTAATCAAACTAGTGAATGATTCAATACATATAAACATAAAATTTGTTTATCATAAATCACTTCGACTAAGGTAGTCCTTTAACTCCTTTTAGAGGCTTGGGTGTCATAACGCCCCATTCTCTTTAATTAACGTAACATGTAGGCACAATGATGGTGGAATTATCATAATTTTTTATTTTACAAATTGAAATATAAGGAATTTTGATTTGATATTTTAGTATGAGCTTACTATGGGTTATCGAGTCCATTGGGTTTCATAACATATAAGGATTGATTTTTTAAATGGGCTTAAGCCCATTATATAAATTACTGTAGGTTATATTTATATTAAGCTTACTAAGACTACGTCATAAGAAGGTAGTTTCTTGTCCAAATTGTTTGTGATGTCAATAGTCATTGCATTAGCGGATGACGATTTGGTCAGATTTAAGCATACAACCTACTCATGGCATACATGGTGCCTATGTATGTCCAAATCGTTTGTATAGTTATACGAGTTAATCATGTTTGTTATGTTGCATATATGATTAGTAGTACATGTCAATACTGTGCTTGAGTTAATCACTTTTTGCTATTTGCTGCAAGTTCAAAACAAGCATCATAAAGTTTTGATTCTTGAACATGGTTAGCTATTGGTGGCATACCCAACTCGATAAATAACCATATACACAATTTCTTTATGAGATGGGAGCATGCTTTTTTTTAAAGAAATTATATTTTTTTAACAAAAATTCATGTGGTTCTCGTGAACCCCCTTATCACATAAGAAGATCCTATAAAAACAAGTTCACTTTGTTTCGTATAACTAAGAGAGTGTTTGTTATTGTTTTTTTAAGTACCAAAAGCTAATGAACTAGCTAGTAGCTAGCTTCAAACTATAAGTATCAAATACATTACTTGTTTACATTTATGTTCTAAGGAAAGCTAATGAACTACAAGTCTTTCAAACTTACAATTATGGGTTAACGACTCGTTTATCATTATTTGACCTAAAAGAATATCGCTAACAAGGTATGTGCATGTTTTCTGAAGCATCCATGCCATTGCCATCCTCTCCTTGGACCACATTAACATCAACAATAAAAAATGACACAACAAGCATCATTTTTTATGTATTACAATTGTATGATCGGATCATGCGTTGTCCTAAGTTACCTAACTCAACATGTATAGGTACCTTTTGCCGAAACCGATTAAGTTATACAATAATGACGAAGAAGAAATAGCAAACCAAAATTGTATTGTTAATCAGACTTTACTTTTGGCTGAATAAGCTTGGTTTCACTAGATCATGGCCAGTTTTCATTTTATCTTTTTTGGGTAAAGAGTTACCCCGATAAAGTATATTAAAACCAAAACAGTTAAGTACAAATAGAATGTGGCTGAAATGCCACATTAACCTCAAGCTAAACAACTTGATAAACACCTAAAACTAGTGCTTATGACATGCCATAAACACTTACAACTATGAAAACAACTAGATGAAACTAGAGAAAAATGACACTACAAAACAAGCTAATTAGCAGCAGCCGTGAAAGAACTTCTACTAGTTTTTGTAAATAGGTTAGCTGTTTCATCATACACATTTTCAACTTCTTCTTCAACATTCAAGGCGGAAAAAGAATTTGATGAGGTGATATTATCTTTATTCAAAGAATTACCCTAATTCTTCAACAAAGATGATGGAATAGATTCATTACCCTTATTAGTAGCTCCTTTCTTTAGTGTGTGTAGTCGCCTTCGACTCATATCTAACAGTTTGTTTAACCAAAGGACCAACAAACTGACCACCATTATTAGACTTGGATTTACCTTTCCTCTTCTTCTTTTTACCCACCATTTAAAATCCATCATTAGTCTTCTCAATAGCAGGAGTAATAATAGGAGAAGTAGAGACAATAGGGGGAGTCACTACCTTTTTGGGACATTGGTCGTGAACATGACCAAATATCTTGCATACATCACACCTGGGCGGCCTCCATTCATATTAAACACGGATGGTTTCTTTGGTGAAATCCTCCCCAATAAAGGACAAAATACTAATAGTAACAACAATTACAAGATTAGCCTCTGAACTTACCTGAATTAAGCACCTAGAAAAACTACTCCTACCCCACGAATCATTACACATGGAACTTGTGTATGAATCAAGTATAACAGGTTTACCAATAAATGTAGCGATCAAACTAATACCATCCTCTTTAAAAACATAAATAGGAACGTCATGTAGTTTAACCCATATCAGAATGCGAGTCAATTCTTCTTTAAGCAATCGGGTATCCATCGACCATTTCTTGAGAATGATTAGAGACTTATGTATCAACCAAGGACCACCCTCCAAAACAGCTTCTAAACCAACCTGAGAATCGAATTTAAAGAAAAAGAAGCCCTTATTATTTATCATGATCCTTTTCAGCCCATGTTTCGCCCAATTATTTCTAGCATAATATTCAACTACCAGAAACGCCATTCTCTTTCTAATAAAGTAGCCATATAAAATGTGTTCAAAACATGTACTAACCTTTTCAACAACTTTACGAGGAATAAAAATGTTAACACCATCAAATACGAGATCAGCCACCAAGGGACGAAAGTTAGAATTAACTTTTGGTTGGTCCTTAGCACTTGCACCCCAGCTCCAGCATATGATGTTGACTAGGTATTGATGTCCACCGACTGAATAATATGGTCACTAGGCGAAACCATACCATGTATATTATCATCGGCATTAGGGTCATTAGGAGCCTTAACTAATGAGACACCCTTCACCATACTATCAGATTCATTCAAGATAACATTCCTGTCAGCCTGAATTGAATTACATATAGTACCTAATGCATCCAAGGTTTCCATACGATCATCATTAGTCATATCATATAATAACTCATCATGTTTACCAGCTTCAATATCATTTATCAGCATGTACACGTCACCAACAGTTGTTAATGGAACTCCAAAAGTGGCAGCAACATCAATATCATATGGTCCTCGAGGTGGCATAATAACAGTAGCAGTAGGAGAAACCAAAGGAGAAGATATCACCTTTGGATTGCCATCACATGTAGCACCAGATTCATCTAGGTTAACCCTAGTAGCAGTACCCTCTCTCATAATAGCCACCCCTCTTTGATCCATCGAACTAGAAAGAACATCAAGTTTTTCATTCCTAATTGAGCCCTTTAACTCCTCTCTCTTATCACCTATTACCACGGTAGCTTACCAAGAACAACACACCCATAATACAAGTCGAATAAATTAACAAGAGGACAACGTCTTCCTCTTAAACGAAAACCCTAACAGATAGCTATGGTTATAATTAAATCCCATGTATTACTAACCCCCAGTCATTGTTTATCGACATATATAATGAAGGAAAAGAATCAATCAAACAGTAACTTTAAAAAAACCTTAATTAGCGAAACAAAAAGATCCTTAAAAAACGAAACCCTAATGCAAAAAACAACCAAGATCCCAAAAAATAGTGTTAAGGCAATGATAAGAGAGCAATAAACACAATTGTTTTAATGAATCAAGATCATAATTAGATTAGAGAACAAATTAGAAGGATGAAAAAATATTGGCCGCCATTAGAGGGTTTAGAGTTTTCATGTGCAATAACAAGTAATGATGAAAGTTACGTTGTTACATTCTGAGGTAGGTTAGTCTTTTTTAGCTTAATGAAAACAATATAACATGAATAATTATATACCACTTGTTCAATAAACTTTCATTAATCTAAACATCTTTTAACTTGTTGCAAGAGGTGTGGCTTCTATATATCTGATTCCTTCTTGTTTCTTGCCTGCAAATTCCATTAGATAAGTAAGAAGATGGCAGGATTATTCGATAAACAGGCCGAGGAATATTTGGATGCACGACCAACTTATCCAGCTGAATGGGATTCCATGTTAGCCGATCGAACCTCCTGTCACTCACTCGCTTGGGATGTTGGTACCGGCAACGGCCAGGGCCGCTATCGGTGTTAGCCTTCCTTCATGCACCTTTTACGTTTTTTCATTCATTTATAAGTGAAATGATTGGTAGGCTGATGTATTCGCTAAATTTTGTGCTTAAACTTGCGTTACAACTTCTCGTTGGACCCATTTTTTTCATAAATTAAGGAAACACTCGCAAACAGTTTTATCAATAGTAGTTAGATAGTTTATTGGATCCCATATATTGTCCTTAGAGTGGGGCATGAGAGGTCAACATTTTTGGTTATCAAACTTTTTTACTAACACATATAGTTTATGTAAATGTATAGTTTATTAAGTTTTGGTTCTTTTAATGATTGTGATCCATAAAGCAGAGCATTACAAGCAAGTTATAGGGACAAACATAAGCGAACCTCAACTAAAAACTTGCTAAGCCGCATCCTCTTATTCGGTACGTTCATACACCACAGTCTCTCTCTATCAGACGATGACCTTATTGACTTGATCGGTATGTTGGTTAATTTATCCTAATAAACTTATAATCATAATATGAACGATTAAATAACATTAAGCATAACATTAAAACTTACTTGATACGAGAGATAAGATCATCATGAACGAAGAACAACGGTAGGGTGAAGATCTTCTACTTAATCATCTCTTCTTAGTGATGGATCATAATGTTTGTGTGTATTTATGTGTTTCTTATGAGGTGAATAATCTTCTATTTATAAGAGAGGTCAAGGGATCAACTTCTAATTTAGGTATGATTATGTGATCATTACCATAATTCATTACCTATACATTATCTCTTAAGGAAATTGGATCTCCCATCAAGATACAATATCCTACGGAGTTTCATTATGGTAACTAAATATTATTTAATTACTTTTAATATTACCCATATAAATAAACAATATATAATGTACAAATATACTAATGCATTAAATAAGTTACGATACAATTATAGAGAAATATCAAATACCAAAATAGGATACTTGCTAACATTCTCCCACTTGTCCGTATACCTATTTATGCTTTTGTACCAGTTAATATTGGCCAAGTTGTTGATTTAATAAGTTCATCATGATTTGCTAATGCAAAACAGCATAATCACTTTCATCACACTTAATGCAGGACCCCTACCGATTATACATTTAGCTCTTCTAAATGAAAATTGATTTTTATAAGCTATAATGAATATGAATGGAAAAGGAAACATAATGGTAATAAAATAAAACCATTCACATGATCCACCATAAGTTTTTTGCTAATAAGATCTCGTAATGTTTACAATAATGAGAATAGCAAACCTTTAACATAATGTGAAGAACACAAGTAGGATCCTTGATTATAAAGGTTATCAAATAATCCCATACCTGTAATTATACTTGAATAAGAGCTTGGGTGATATACCTATCATAAGTAACATAATACATTAAGTCAGTGATATACTTGATGACAATGTTCTTCAACCTTCTATTAACCTTTAACATACTTGGTGTTGAGATATAAAATACTGACATTTATGTTATTAAGAAAATTATCAATAACACCATAAAAATGATATAGTCGAAACATGAAAATGCATCATGATAGTCTTTACAATAAACAAAGTAGAATGTAAGTAACCAAGTAATTTATGGTTATTCTTTTTTGAAATGATTAACGCACTTCTTAATTAAAAACTTATCTTATGACACCACAAAATTGACTTTAACAATAGGTACAATTAATGGGGAGTAAAAAATAATTTATCAAGAAGTTTAAACATTAGAAGGTGTTTAGAATGGTCATAATGTTCTATGTAGACCCATAGTACACATTCTGGTGTCTATGATGTTACGACATCTGTTAGATCTTAAGTGATTGAATACAATCTTTTAAATTCGTAAAACCTTAGTTTAGTCATTCATTGTTGTAGAATTATCTTACCACATAATACAATGATGACCAGTTTGCTCCCACTCATCTTAAGGTATATATGTCAATCAATTTAATAATACATGTAAACATAGAATTTTCATATGCCATTTCAAACAACCATAATATAGACATCGAATTGATTGTTTTGTGTTTATATCTCATCTAATACTTGCCTCTAACCTACTTTATAGTTAGATATCTTATGCAAGTTATAGTTGAGAAATATAACAATAAAGTCTATAATATAGTTCTTAAACATGATGAACTATTAAAGTAATGACTTATGACATATTTTTATAATAAAATAAAAATGTTTTATTATAAAGACAATCCTTTTATTGCAACATTATGTGACAAGATATAATAATATCATTTGATGTTGCTTTTGGGTTTACATTAATAGACCAACTTGCGTTATAATGGGTTATGTGTACTTAGACAACTCGCAAGTTAACTAACATCAATTGACTAAAGTAAATTAACTTATAATTAATGACGTTAAGCCAATAAGTTAAATTGTCACAAATAATGGTATTGTTGAAAGAAAATAGGAATTACAAAACGGCTAATCATTTAAAACATTATGAGATTATTAATATATGTGGTGATTTATTATCATGAGATGAAATGACTACTTCAAGTTCTTAAATACATTTGTATGTACCTTGAAAGTAGAATAATTTATTAATTCTCTTAAACCACATACTCTCACTGATTTTGCCATTACTTATAACATGTAAGGCGATTTATAAACTTATGGTTAATGACTCAATATCTTTAAATAGGACAGTAGTTTAATAGGATTAGAAATTAATAACCCTTAAACTAGTTACTTTGTTAGTCCCAACTAATAAACCGTAAATAAAGATATTGAATATTTGTGTCACGTTATTAGGGGTTTCTTTATATGTCTTCGTTCATAGGTAATGTTTGATACTACATCACAGTCTATACATTGTACCATGTTCATAAAGATACCATCGCCTTTATGTTATACCATTTAATTGAGATGGTTAAGGCTTACTTAAGTGATTTTACAACTTCATTACTCTCACATAAAACATTGATTTGGGGGAATTAATAAAACGTGCTTAATAATACACCTTCACCCCCTAATTGACCCAATATTTTATTCTAATTGTTTATTTAGCTTTTTTAAAACTTGGTTTAAATACATAAGAGATTTTCATCAAGTACACTCTATAATCATCAATATTAACAAGACAAAAAAATATTATTATTTTCAATGTCATTCATGAAAATGTACACATCTTTATAAGAGAGTTTTTTTTACTTGTTAAAATAATTGAAATTAAAAAAAATAATGAGAAAAAAAACTTCTCAAAGAATGTCACTGATTTCAAAAGTATACAGTAATATTTCTTCAGTTTCGCAATGTTATATTTTTAGCATATTCATTAACTATGAATAAAAGAATAATTGATATATGAAATCATGAAGGTTTTAAACTAATGAACCACAAACAAATAATATGAGAATGAATAATTTTTAAATTCAGAACACTTAAAATTGAACTAATAAATTAAGTGTCAAATTTAACATAACAAATAAGGTTATAGAATAAAATTATGAAAATAAACTCTCTATTTACAATAAAGTTATTTTGGTTTCAACATAGCCTCATTCTCACAAATGATTAATAACCTTCTAAATAGCAAGCCATTAGAATCCTTCTTATTCACTTAACACATGCTTTTAACATTTGTGAAAATTCTCTTTAACAAACTTTTGAATATAAACATTTTCTAAAACATGGTTTCTTTATAGAAATATTTTAAAATCATAAGTTGTGTCTTTACTTAATCAATCTACACATATAGAGAAACTTTGATTATCTTAATAAAGTAGTCTTTATTAAACAATTAAATAAGTTGATGGTCATAATGTAAGCTATTATAGATCTCATCTTTATGGACAGTGATAATCATAATTGTTTGTTTCATATTTTCCTTTTACTTATTAGTACAGTTGA
>BQNB010093657.1:0-26308 GCA_026074375.1 Tanacetum coccineum
TCCCCTACTAGAGTAAAACCAAGGGTTAGGACGAAGTGTGATATATGGTAGGTATCTTCTAATCTTTCACCAAAAGTTATAAACCAACAAGTTGGACAAAATCACACATACATGGCCGTAATGACAGAATAGACATATGTGATTGATCGCATCCTCATTTAAATAAGACCTAAGGTTATTGATTATGAAAGGGAAAATAATTGTTGTTAAATAAAAAGAACAAAACAAATAGATTAAGTACAAACAAATAAGGTACAATGGTGCTAGTAACTTTCCCGGCCATACCCATGATAAAGACACAAATTGTGGACTACTCCATGTTTAGTAGACACAAACCAGTCAACTCTCTTAGTTGTCGTTCCCATAACAGTCAACTCCTAATCGTTCATATTATACATACTTTACAGAAAATAGTGGCGATATTTACTACCTTATACAAAACTTTACATCGTTGATTTATTACACGTATCAACAAATAATCGATCCTTCAAATAATAACATCGGTTTAAGCTTAAGTGAACCGATTATCTAATTCTCCAAACTTCATACTTTTTGTCGCTATTTTCTAATTTTTTGATTTTTTAAACAAAAACGTAAACATACTACGAATTTCAGTGTAATTTCACCATCATCACGATTTTAATAAATCTGGATAATTAATCTATAATTCTTCATACTTTGGATATATAAAATTAATTGTGAAAGTAGCAAAACATACCGAAAAACTACTACTTTTACATTCCTATTGCATTGAGCAATTTCCCGACCTAACCATGGATGAAAAATCAACACGTGCCCAATTGCATTGTGAAATTTTACCAACCATACCAAAGATAGAAAATTTCCATTGCAATACAGGAAATACAATACTTTACACAAAAGCGACTAAAAACCAATTAAGGACTTAATCTAATAAGATAGGCTAAGGTGTAAAGGTGTAACGAAACAAACATTTGGTGTGAAGAAAAGAATGGAATGGCTCAGCAGGTTTTTTTAGGGGTATCTTACTCTCAAAATAAGAGTAAACAATAAGGGTTTATATGGGGGTTAACTAACCAGTTTAGTTAGTTAATATCACAACATATATAGGCTTTTTGGGTGTAATCCTAGAAATTTACCAGTTTAGAAAATGTCACTCCATCTATTTAAAACAGGTATTATTGTGGTCTCGAATAAATATACCAAGCCAAGTTCTAAAGTCTACAACATCACCGACACACTTATAATTTTATGAAATTTAGGTAAACGTTAGGAAACGGATAAGACTAAATTATCACAATATCTAACAAGGGTTATGTGTGCAGATTAAGTAATTAATAATTTCACACAAGTATGCTTAAATTTTTTCTTAAATTTAGGCATAATTTAAACATTTTATTGTGAAAATAGGACAAGTAAGCGTTCTAATTCTCCTCCGCCTACTTGAAATATACAACGGCCTTGTTGTATAATTCTAACATTAAAAATGGGAAATTAAAAGAATTAGAATGAGAAACTCCCCTGATACTTGCTCGGTATGATCTTCCATGTTGCGTTTATGAGCAAGGTTGTGTGTTGTAAATACGTCTGAATGCCCGCATGACTACAACATACAAAATTCCAAAATATAAATACTCCACCAAAGTCATTTTGTTCTTTTCAGTAAGGTCCCGTATAAGATATAGGAAACACTAATGCAATTCTATCTCGGTATTCTATGTTTAGAAAGCAAAAATAAAAACAAAAAACTGCACAGGAAGTCGATACGTCGTATTCCAAAACCAAAATACGCCGTATTGAGACCTGTAAAAAATTTCTATGGTATGGGTCATATTGTTAAATACGTTGTATCATATTTATAATTACGCCGTATAGATAATCTGACAATAATGTTTAAAATGCAGTAAAGTAAAGGACTGGATAACGTCCAGACAATCAATACACCGTATCCATTGAGATTGGATACGTCGTATAGAGAGTCTGGGAAGACAGAGTAGATAAAAAAAGAAAATACATTCTGGGTTGTCTCCCGACAAGCACTTTTGTTTTTGTAATTGTCTTTAAGTTCGACTCCCTTCATCTTTACGTTATACCATTTTTGAAATCTATAACTTCATCATTCCCCTTGTCAATGTTAGTTTCGTAGTATTTCTTCAATCGTTGTCCATCTAATTTGAAGCTAAACTCGTTCCTGTTAGTGATTTCTACAGCCCCGTATGGATATACTGTTTTAACAGTGTTTGGACCGCTCTATTTTGACTTAAGTTTTCCAGGGTACATCTTCAGACGAGAGTTATAAAGTAGCACTTTCTTCCCTACTTTAAAATCTTTATCACCATGAAGCCTAGAATCATGCCATTTCTTGGTTCGTTATTTGTAAATTCTAGTATTCTCATAAGCGCCATCTCTTGATTCAGCTAACTTATTAAGTTGCATAAGACGACTTTTGCTAGCAAGTGATAAATCCATATTGCATTGTTTCAGTGGCCACTGTGCTTTATGCTCGATTTCAACTGGTAAATGACACGCCTTACCATAAACCATCCTAAAAGGAGTACATCCTGTTGGTGTCTTGTAAGCAGTCCTAAAAGATTATACCCGGCAGATCTTTCCAAGATACGTTTAATAGCTTTGTTAGTTACTTCGGTTTGTCTATTAGATTGGGGGTGATATGCTGTTGATAACCTGTGAGTCACAACATATTTTTCTAGAGCCTTTTTGAGCTGAGAATTACAAAAATCCTTTCCCCTATCACTGATAAGAGCTTTAGGAACTCTGAACCTAGCAAATAGCCCTCTTAAGAATCTAAATACAACACGCGCATCATTTGTAGGAAGTGCTTGAGCTTTAACCCATTTAGACACATAATCTACTTGTTGGGAATTATGCATTCCTAACTTAGTACCGTTAGTTATATTAGTTAGTACCGCTAGTTGTAATTTGTACTGACAGTACAAAATGTTAGTACTGATCAGATAGTTAGTACCGTTAGAATAAAATAGTTAGTACCGTTTATGAGATATGCATGATCTTTATACACGTTTTGTAAAGCCCATTAGGGTTTCCTTAGTCTATAAAAGGAACCCTAGGCATAGTTAGTAGATATAGTTCTACACAGATCAATAGAGATCTATTAGCAATCATAGTCTTTGTAATCTATAACCTAGGCAGATTCAAGGTTTAATATAAAAGTTCTTTTGTGATTCTTAATATTGTTCTTCTTAGCATTATTGATTAGTTTCCGCATAATCAATAGTGTTCAAATCAGTGTTTCATTATTGTTGCTTTAGAATTATCTAAGGGAACAAACCCTTTACAAGCTAAAGGTTAAGATCCATTCAGTAAACGATCCAACAAGTGGTATCAGAGCTTGTGTAGAAACTCTGATTAAGAAGAACTTAATTGTAAGATGGCAGAACAAGACATTCCTCCACCCACTATCACAGCAATGAAAATCCCTATCATCAGGAAGGGAGATTATGATACTTGGAGCATGAGAATGCGACAATATATCTGTCATACGAACCATAACCTATGGGATGTTATTGTCAATGGAGATCTAGAAGAAAAGCATGCACCAACTGGAGAAACATCTGCCCCCCCTGCTCTTAAGACTGCTAAACAACTGGCTGCTAAAAAGAACTAGGAAAGAGTTAAGAGCATCTTGCTTTTAGCAATACCTGATGAATACCTTCTTAAGTTTCACAATGTTGCAGATGCTAAATCAATCTGGGAAGCAATCAAATCAAGGTTTGGAGGTAATGAAGAATCCAAGAAGATGCAGAAAAATGTTCTAAAACATCAGTTTGAAAAATTTTCTACTACATCAAATGAAAGTCTGGACAAGGCTTATGATAGGTTCCAAAAACTCATAAGTCAATTGGAGGTTCATGGTGCTCCAATATCAAAGGAAGATATCAACCAGAAGTTCCTAAGAAGTTTTCCTCCTTCATGGAATCAAATGATGGATCAAGTTTGGAGTTAATACTGCTTGGTACCACACTTAGTACTGTTAGTGTTAAGTTAATACTACTTGCTCTAATCATGAGAAATAAGCCAGACATTGATGAGATTGATATTGATGACCTCTACAACAACCTTAGGGTCTACGAAGATGAGATAAAAAGGTCTTTAAGTTCCACTTCTACTTCTCAGAACTTGGCATTTCTTTCCTCTAAGAACACTAGTAGTACTAATGAAGTTAGTACTGCCAGTGGAGATTTTGGGGTTAGTACTGCTAGAGGAATTAGTCAAGTTTCATCTACACCATGTGCTCATGATGTAGCGTGCTCTTTCTTTGCACAACTAACAACCAGTCCTCAACTTGAAAATGAGGATTTTCAGCAGATTGATGAAGATGACTTGGAAGAATTGGATCTTAGATGGCAGGTGGCTATGTTGACTGTCAGAGTGAAGAAATTCATTCAGAAAAAAGGAAGGAACTTGGATTTCAAAGAAAAAAGACTTTTTTCTCTTGATAAGTCAAAAAGTGAGTGCTACAACTGTCACAGAAAAGGGCACTTTGCTAGGGATTACAGATCTGGAAGGAATCAAGGGAAAAGATCTTATGGTGACAATGGCAGGAGCAATGCACCAACAAATGAATCTTCATCACAGGCATTGGTGGCTCAAGATGGTCTAGGAGGCTATGACTGGAGTAATGATTTTGAAGTAGAACCAGTCAAATATGCTTTAATGGCAATCTATTCTTCAAGCTCATCAAGTTCTTCTGACAATGAGGTAAAAAATGTTCTAAACAATGTCTTGAATCTTTTAAAACTCTTCAAAAGAATTATGATAGTGAAAGAGAAAAACATAGCAGAGCAAGACTAGAAATTCAGGGTTATGAGTTAGCCTTAGAGTCACTAGAATCTAGGATACTTGTACATGAAAAGAATGAATTGGCTTGGGGTGAAAAATATGAGTTTCAAAACTATGAGCTTAAATGCAGAGAAATAAAAATTAACAACCTTAACCTGGAATTAGATAAAGTTGTTAAGGAATGAGATGAGTTAAAATTAAAGATAGAAAAATGGGAAGAATCATCTAATAATCTTGATAAACTACTCAACAGTCAAATGAGTGCTAGAGATAAAACTGGTTTAGGATATGGCACACAATTGAATGAAATGAGTAACAATTCTGAAACTGATAGTGAGATTAGTTTGAGTGTTTTTATGTCAGATCAAGTGATGAAGAGAACACACTAGCAAATGATAGTTTCTCTAAAGTAGATGGGTTTCATGTTGTTCCCCCTCCTATAACAGGGAACTTTCTAACCCCAAGAGCTGACATATCATTTGCAGGTTTAGATGAATATGCCATTAGGAAGAAAATAATTGAGTCAAAAACAACTGATCTTAATACTAAAACAAGTAAGACTGTAGGTAAAACAAATGAAGCAAATACTAAAAAACCTAAGATATCCTATGAATCAGTTAATAGAGATAAAGTTATCATTGAAGATTGGAACTCAGATGATGAGGATGATGTGTCTGAAGTGCAAACAGTTAGTCCTGTTAAGACTAATGAGACTCAAACAGTTAAAACTAGAGTTGATAAAATTGGTCAAAGTTCTCAAAAATAAGGAATTAGTTTTAAGAAAATAAAAGATTGCTTTGTCTGTAAAAGTACTGACCATTTGATCAAAGATTGTAATTTTCATGACAAACAAAGTCAAGAACCTAAGCTGAAAACTGTGGTCAATACTGGTCCAAGTGTAACACCCCCAAATTAGGTCGCAGCGGAATAAGGTTCCGGGGCGTGTTACTTCTCAGATCAATAACACAAGATATATATAGAACGACCAAAAAGTCTAACCAGAACAGGTTTGGTTAATCCTGTTAGGCCAAATGAGAAAAGAGCAGTACAAACTATTAATACTGCTAGGCCTGTTAGTACTGCTAGGTCTGTTAGTACTGCTAGACCATTTGCCCCAAAAACAGCACAAACTAGTAGTGCTGTTAGACCAATTTACCCAAGAATGGACAATGTAAGACCAAAGAAGCCTCATATTCACCAATATGAGGTCTGTACTAAACACAAAACCAGCTTTAAGACCCCAAAACTTAAAACAAGATGTTAAAACTTCTGGGGTTAAAAATATGACTACTGCTGGGACAAGAGTAGTTGTTAATACTGGTAAGGGTAAGATGAATAATGATCTTAAGAAGTCAAGGTGGGTTTGGAGGCCTAAGGGAAATTACATGGATCATGAGTCCAAAGAAAAAGGATTGAGTATGTAGACCCAAAAGGGATATCCAAGTCTGTGGTGACTTGGGTCCCTAAGAGATACTGATTTCTCTTACTTTTTGTGTAGGGCAATCCAGAGATCTGTTTACAGGATCATGCAGTGGTGGATAGTGGTTGCTCTAGCCATATGACTGGCAACAAAGCTTATCTTTCAGATTATGAAGATTACAATAGAGGCTTTGTGGCTTTTGGAAGTGATCCCAAAGGAGGTAAAATAACGGGTAAAGGTAAAATCAGAACTGCTAATTTAGACTTTGATGATGTTTATTTTGTAGATGAACTTAAGTTTAACCTTTTCATGTCTTACCACCCAAACAAAAACACAAGTTTGACTGAGAAAAACAGTGTCCTCTTTACTAACACTGAATGCCTTATTCTGTCTCTTAGCTTTAAGCTTCTTGATGAAAATCAAGTTGTACTTAGAGCTCCTAGACAGAATGGTGTGTACAGTTTGGATTTAAAGAACATTGTTCCTTTTGGAGGTATAACTTGTTTATATGCAAATGCAACAACAGATAGTCTAAGTTTATGGCTATAGGGGATATTAGGTCATGTGACTTTCAAAAATATAAACAAACTGTTAAGGGACACCTAGTGTAGAGGGCCTACCTTTCCAAAGTTTTTGTGAATGACCACACTTGTATTGCCTGCAAAAGGGTAAGCAACATAAGGCCTCCTGTAAGGCCAAGTTAGAAAGAACCATCAGAAAGCCCTTAGAATTACTTCATATGGATTTGTTTGGACCTGTCTCAGTAGAAATATAATAAGAGAAGTACTATTTGGTTTGTGACTGATGATTTAGCAATTTATTAGGTATTTTTTTTAGCTACTAAGGATGAAACAGCTGAAAAGATCCTTTGTGAAATTATCAAATGGCTTAAAAACGCAATTGAACCACAAATTAAAATCATAGATGTGATCAGGGACAGAGTTAAGAACCATGCAATGAATGAATTCTATGCAAGAAGGAAAAAAGGGAGTAGTGTGCTAGAACTCCACAGCAGGAATGGTGTTGCAGAAAGGAAAAATAAGACCCTTATTGAGGCAGCTAGAACTATGCTAGCAGACTCACTTTTACCTATCCCATTTTGGGCAGAGGCAGTAAACACTGCTTGCTATGTACTAAATAGGGTATTAGTGACAAAACCTCAAAATAAGACACCTTATGAACTATTAATAGGTAAACCACCTAGTATTAGTTTTATGAGACTTTTGGTCCCCTGACCAGTTAGAACACCTTAGATCCCTATTGGAAAATTTATGGAAGATCAGATAAGGAAATTTGCTGGATACTCTACTACTAGTAAGGCTTTTAGAGTATACAACAAACAAACCAAAAGAGTAGAAGAGAACTTGCATATTGATTTTATTGAATATCAACCTAATGTGGTAGGAAGTGGTCCTGATTGGATGTTTGATCTTGATTTTCTAACCAACACAATGAACTATATCCCTGTTAGTGTAGAAAATCAAATAACTGTGGATGCAGGTACACAAGAATCTTATGTTGCAGGTTCATCAGGAAAAGATAAAGAACCTACTCAGGAGTACATACTGCTTCCATTACATCCTCATAGACCAAGGATTCCAGTAGAAGATGTTATTCAAGACGCACAAGAAAAATCTTCTGAAAATGCTCCTAATGACAAGGGTGAACTGGATTAAGAAGATATTGCAGCTGAACAAGCCTTGAAAGATGATCTTGAGAGGATGGTGGCTCAAGAAATGGCTGTTCAAGCTGTGGATGATGCTACAAGGCAAGCCTTTGAAGAAGAAAAGAGGAAAAGTGCATCTACAAAGAGGGCAGCTCAGGCTACCAGTATTAACAAACTTAATACTGGTAGGCCATCTGTTAATACTGCCAACACACCATATGTTAGTGCTGCTAGTACTCCCACAGGTGCAAATGCTGGTGAATCATCTTTTGTCTATCTTGGAGGACAAATACCTATTGATGCATCTACTCTCCCTAATGCTGATCTACCCACTGATCTAAATATGCCTGACTTAGAAGATGTTTCAAATGCATTTCCAAATGATGGCATATTCAGTAGAGCTTATATGATTGAAAGATTTAGGTTGCAGAGGCTGATTTCAACAAAATGGATATACAAATTGATGATAGTCCCTATTCCCACGACTCAAAGTTATAAGAATCACCCTAAAGGTCAAATTCTAGGAGATCCTAAATCAGCAGTTCAAACAAGAGGAAAGATCCAAAAGGCTTCTTCAGTACAACAAGCTTTGGTAAGCTACATCTATAATCAGAACAGAACAAATCATAAAGACCATCAGAACTGTCTGTTCGCATGTTTTCTCTCCCAAGAAGAACCCAAGAACATATCACAAGCCTTACAAGATGAAAGCTGGGTAGAAGCAATGCAAGAGGAATTGCTACAGTTCAAATTACAGAAGGTTTAGGGTACTTGTTGATTTTCCATAGGAAAAAGGTAATTGGCACAAAGTGGGTCTTCAGGAATAAGAGAGATGAGAGAAGTATTGTTGTAAAAAACAAAGCAAGGCTTGTAGCACAAGGGTTTAGACAGGAGGAAGGTATAGATTATGATGAGGTTTTTGCACCAGTTGCCAGGATAGAGGCAATTAGGTTATTTTTAGCCTTTGCATCATACATGGGATTCACTGTCTACCAAATGGATGTTAAAAGTGCATTTCTCTATGGCACTATTGGAGAGGAGGTATATGTTCAACAACCTCCAGGCTTTGTTGATCCTGCTCATCCAAACAAAGTCTATAAGGTGATCAAAGCTCTTTATGGTCTACATCAAGCACCTAGAGCTTGGTATGAGACACTTTCTTCTTTCCTACTGGAAAATGGTTTCAGGAGAGGTACCATAGACAAAACATTGTTTATCAAGAAAAACAAGAGTGACATTATGTTAGTCCAAGTGTATGTGGATGACATCATTTTTGGTTCTACAACACAGTCTATGTGTACTGAGTTTGAAGATTGTATGCACAAAAGATTCCAGATGAGCTCCATGGGTGAGCTCACATTCTTTTTGGGACTACAGGTGAAACAACAACCTGAAGGAATCTTTATTAGTCAAGACAAGTATGTAGCTGACATCCTTAAGAAGTTTGATTTTTGTTCCATCAAAACAGCTACTACTCCTATTGAGTCTAATAAGCCCCTGGTCAAAGATGAAGATGGTGTAGATGTAGATGTGCATATCTATAGGTCTATGATTGGTTCCCTGATGTATTTGACTGCATCAATGCCAGACATCATGTTTGCTGTCTGTGCCTGTGCTAGGTTTCAAGTCACTCCAAAAGCTTCACACTTAAATGCAGTAAAACGGATTTTTAGGTACCTCAAACATCAACCCAAACTAGGGTTATGGTATCCTAGGGATTCTCCTTTTGAACTAGAAGCTTTCTCAGACAGTGATTATGGAGGCGCCAGTCTTGACAGGAAATCAACAACAGGTGGTTGTCAATTTCTTGGTAGAAGACTGATTTCTTGGCAATGCAAGAAGCAGACGATTGTGGCAAATTCTACTACTGAGGCGGAATATGTTGCAGCTGCTAACTGTTGTGGGCAAGTACTATGGATACAAAATCAGATGATGGAAATGGCATAAATTTCATGAACACCAAAATTCCATATTGATAAAGAAGTACCATAGTAGTATAGTCAATAAATCCTGTCTATCACTCAGGACAAAAGCATACCACTGTGGATCCCTTACTGAATGGATCTTTAACCTTTAGCTTGCAAAGGGTTTGCTATTTTAGATAAATCCAAAGCAACAATAATTAAACACTAATTTAACACTATTGATTATACGGAAACTAATCAATAATGCAAGAAGAAACATATTAAGTAACACAAGAAAACTTTGTATTACAACTTGAATTTGACTAGGTTACAGATTACAAAGACTATGATTGCTAAGATGATCTCTATTAATCTATGTTGATCTATATCAACTAACTATGACTAGAGTTCCTTTTATACACCAAGGACACCCTAATGGGCTTTACAAAACGCGTATAAAGATCATGCATATCCTTTCCTAAGATATCTCATGCAAAAGTCAATTAAGTCCCAAACGTGCGCATTCCTTCCTTCAAGATAATGATGATATTTCTTGTAACACCCAAGTCAACTAAGTCCCGGATGTAGACAATTAAACCCTACAAGTAGTCGAAATGATAACACCAAAGTAAACTAAGTCCCAGATGAACACATTTCTTTTTGTAGAATACTGACTATTTAGAGGAATCATCATACCATTATGTACCTCTTTTATCATCAAAAATAGTTTCTTACATCTCTTTCCACATGTAGTTGGAATAATACACAAAAAGCCACGAGTTAAAACACTGATTTTCTCTGCGGTTATGACATTTGTCTTCTCGGAATGACCTAAAATAATAAGAAGGTATGAAGTTCATCACGTGTACTCGTTATACGTTCAGATGTATGTCTCCTTCCCCCTTGCTGGTTTTGATACCTCAAAATCAACAAAACATTATACGCACATATACCTGAAATCTTGTGAGAAGAATGAAATTAGCTCAAATGTGTCCCGTGAGAATCAACTGATGATCTAATCTCTACTCATAAACTCTCTTTGACTATCTTTACCAACCCATTTGTAGGCTATTTGAAGTAACCATTAATGGAGTAAACTCAATATACCAAACTTGAAACTGAAGTAGAATTCCTCGTTCTTGTGACTTAAGCTTGCACTAATGTTGGAAGAACATTGTAGAGAATTTGTGCTCTATGCAAATCTCTAAGTACTCAATACCCCACCAAAGTATGAGACAATCATTACCTCTTGCGATTATCCACATTGACTACTACATGTGACATTGAGAACTACAACGTATCTCCTTTAAGTGATAGTTAACCAGGTCTTCAACCATCCACCCTGAGTGCCAGTAACTAGATAACCCAAGTCTTCAACTTAAATCTTAATCTCGAGCAAGTTATCATTGAAAGTCATGCATCCAACCAACTCCGACTTCAAGATAAAATAAGAACACACCTTCGAGAAAGTCAACTTCAATCTCAAATAAGTGATACCCAATCAACTCCGTAGTCACTTAGAAAAATTAATGTTAAATCTAGCCTTTAAAAAATTTAAGTTCCATGTTTCGTTATAAAATTGACCCTGGTCTTGTCACTAAAAAATGTCACTTTGAACCTCAAATACAACCATCACCAACTAATAACAAAAATTATAGCCCAAAATTAACCATTTAACACATAATCCCAAGCATGTCACAATAATAAAATTGAATCGTGACTAGTATTTTCACAATTAGACATTTACATATGGTATCAACCAAAATCACATTTGTCATTTAATAACCAAATTCTACTAGCCAACTCACACCAAAAATCAATAATATGGCCCATATTATCCAATTAGGTTATCAGCCCATGATTTAGTCTAAAGTAACAACAATCCACAAATCATGCTTTTTGTTCTTGCTTTGGTCAGAGTCCTTTGGAGGAGGTGGAGGAGGATCTTGGTCATCACGCCGTCTCTTACGAGACTTAGTCAATTCTTCATGAAGTTCATCATTGTTGTCACGTTGCATGGATTCTTCAAGAGCTTCAGAGAGAGTTGTATGATCCAGATTTGATCGGTAGTAGTTACTTTCAAACATCGAATCATGAAATATTTTTTTCATTTGAAATTTAGACAAATCTTTAAAGCGCTCACGAAGTGGATCTTGGAGAGCATTGTGAACGGCTTCTTTGACAACCTCACTGACTTGTTTGTCGATCTTAGAATACAAATCATGATGCTCCAGCTTGTAAACCCTGGATGCAAGAGATTGAGTTGTCTTGTCCTAGAGTTGGTTTTTCTTCTCTAAGTCAGCACTTCTCTTTTCTAATGCAAAGACATGAGTGGCTAAATCAGGATATGTTGTGCTTTGTGGTAGTGGAGGTGGTGGTGGTGGAAGTGTTGTTGTTGTTGCAGTTGTTGTTGAGAAGATGGTTTCTTGAACAGGAGGTGACACTGGTTTAGGAGGTGAGAGATTTATGTTGGGATTAGACAATAGAGGTATTAATGAAGAAGCTTGATGGATGGGAACAATGACCATGGATTCAACTTCAGTTTCCACATTAGCTTTACCTAGTACTTCTTTCGTTGATTTTTCATTAAGGAATTGATCACCAAAGGTAAATGCATCCTCAAGATTCTTCATTGATGAAAGAGTCCCGGATGAGCTTGGTGGATTCTCTATGTGGACTTCTTTATCTGTTGTAAGCTTCAAGCTTTCATGTACATGAGGGTAAACTGTAGCAATGAAGTCTTTGTGCATGGGTTCAGGGTTTGGTCCAGCCTGAGCCACATGACTTTGTCCAGGGTTTGATCTAACCTGGTCTTCTTCTATGAGTACACGCTCTGGTAGAGGCCGAGACTCGAGCGTTTTACCAGGGTCTGATCCAGCCAGGTCTTCATCAAGTTCAACAGTTCTTTCCTCTAGATCCACCGTTCTTGATACTTCCTCACCACGTTCTTCTTCAACATAAAGAATCTCAATATCTGCCTTACTGGTAGATTTTTTCGTATCAACACTAGTTTCAGCATCATTGGTAGAATTTACGGGGGACGAAGTATCATGGACCACATTCGCAGATGTATCATCCTCAGGTTGTGTAGAGGGTCCAGTAGATGCGTCCAAAGTTATTAAAGACCGCCTCTGAAATATGTATTGATCCGTGATACTTTTCTTCTTTGGCTTTTACAGATCTAGATGTGATTGTTCAGCTTGCACATCAGAAACAATGCCTTTCGCCTTGCCTTCAACTTCTGGGAGTTTTCGGATGACCCCTGGGTCAGGTTCATAAATGACCACTCCGCTGATCGGTGCTTGTAGAGATTCCAAGATCATTTGAATACCTCTTTGGAGATTGTATTCATCATTTTCCACTTGAGGTTCAGAAGCAGGTTGACCTTCTTCATCTTCTTCATCAACAAGGTTGTCAGACCTCTTTCTCTTGCGGATTTTCCTTGAAGGAGTCAGCTTGGAGGTCTTCTTTTTTACAGGCTAAGGTTGTTTGGACTAACCAGCTTCCGGAGCTTTCTTCTTCTTCCCACCCTCTTCATCTATCACAGTAGTTGGTTGACGGGGTTTACAAGCAGCCATTTCCAAGTATTTCTTGTAGTACCCTGAATATCGAATGACATCAGTAATAAGGTCTTTAGGAATAGGCTTTGAGATCAATACCTCATTCCACTCATCCTTTGCTCTGACAAATTTGTGATTTCAAGTGGGATAGTAATCTCTTAGTTAATGGTGATCAAGGGACTGGGGCCTTCTATGAATATTGTTTCTACTCCCTAAGTAATAAATGATAAACTTGGTGAATCGGCAATATAGAATAACATGAGGCTTAGGCTTCTTGGTGGGAACCTTTAGATTGGACGCATCAGAAAAGAAGTTCTTAATTGCCTATACGAACTCTTCCCAAATAAGTTTTGCATAGTCTACATTTGTTCCTGTGACAATATCCCACAACATTTGAAGAACTAGGTGTCTAGGTCTGTCACCACCAAAGGTCTTTCTTGTTAAGCATTGGTTGATCATAGAAAGAATGGTTCTCCATGGATGATAAAGACTGTTCACGTATATTTTAGAGACAAATTAAAGTTCTTCTAGGTATCCTAGATTGTTTACAAAGTCTATTACCAGATCACCAGCAGGAGGTGGCACAAACGGGTGTGCATAATCTTTAGGGGTAATCCCCAAAGCCTTGCAAAGAAGATCAACATTCAGATTAAACCATAGTTCATCCAGTTGGAAACTATATACACCAGTCTTGGAATCCTTTCCAAGAGTGTTCCAGAATTGCTGAATGTAGATTGAAGGGACATCAGTTGATGCTGTGAAGGCACTGAAGAAGTTGGTGTTATGCAGAATGTCCACTGAGATACGAAAGATACGATTCTTCTGCATCTTTTGAAGATCCATGAGAAGATTGCTCTTCCTAATAGGTAACCGTGCTTTGACAAGAACCAACTGTTCATCAGTTCTTGTAGGAGCAAGAACATTCTCTTTAGCCATCTTATCTGCTTAAGAATATCAACAAAAATTAACAAAATAGTAGATATTTGATGTTAGAGGTGAGAATTGGCCTTGTGTTTGAGTTACCATGCCTTGTTTGATTAAGTTATGATTGAATCATGTTTGAGAAAGATATATCACATTGAGTCACTAGTCATTGGCTAAAGTCAATCCAAAAGTCAACATTGGTCAACCTTGGTCAAAGGTCCAGTGATTATCCGACAAGCACAATAACAAGTTAACTGAACCTAGATGGGAGTTAACTAGTCAATTGGACCTTTAGATTAGACCTGAAAAGGCTATTGGGCTTAATGAGCCAAAACTAGAAAGTATGGCCCAAACTGCTGTCAAGCAGTTTACCAAACCGCCATGAAGTGGTTTGGGAAACCGCTGTGAGTAGACAGTGGTAAACCACTGAGACGTAGATCACCAAACCACCGTGAAGCAAATCTAAACCACTACGAAGTGGTTTGGACAAACCGCTGCGAAGTGGTTTGGACAACCCGCTATGATATTCGATTAATAAACCACTACGAATAAAATATTATTAAATATTAAAAAGATTAACATTTTTTATTAAACCGTTGTAACCAAACCGCTATGAATATTTTATTGGTATTTAATCAAACCGCTGCCAATTAGAAAAAAATTTGAAATAGCTGTTTGAATATTTTAATATTAAAGGTATATTTGACCAAACCGTTGCAATGTAGCGGTTTCCCTGTTGAATATTAAAAAAAATAAGCAAACCACTATCTATAATATAAAGCAAACTGCTGCTTAGAATAATCTAAGCAAACCTTTGAGAAGAATCTCAAACGGCAAACTGTTGCTTAGAATAGTCTAAGCAAACTGCCGCGATGAATACCTAATTCAAACACACTTTTCTTTCACTTTTTGGCAACCACTAACACAATCCAAGGCTTCTAAACTCATATAGTCTTCCTAGCAATCATCTTTATCACCCTAATCTTACACATTATCATCAAAAACACACTACACTTTACCTTAAAGCCACGAAGTCTTTAAAGAGACTTAAGGGGGACATGCGCACAAGTTTAGACACACAATATTGACATCTTAAGTACACCTAAACGCATTTAAGCAATTTTTAACAACAACTAGCCACTTTTTGACTTTCAAGAGTCAAACCATATGTGAAAATAATCAATTCATGCATACAAGTGATTGAGGATCACAAATATACATCAAAACTACATCATTATACCCTAAAGATCAAATCCCAACAACAAAATCACAACACATTACACTACACAGTTTTTCGATCAAAAACAAATGAAAGATCAATTTTAGCACTCAAATGTGTTAGAGTTAATCCAAACAAGTTATGATTGAGTGATTAGTGACCCTAAACGCATCTCTCCCAGCCACCCAATTCCATTTCCAAACAACATTTAATATTTCGACTAACCCTAGTTGGTTTTCTAGTGATTATCATCGTTTTAATGTATTTTGTTTCAATTTCGTTAAGTTAAAGCAAGATCTAATAACATATAACAAGTTTTAATTCTTACTTGAGCAAGAAAAACACTAGATCTTCAGATTGGAAGAAATAAAAATGGCGGCGGCGGTTTATGTTTAGTGTGTGTATGTTTAGAAGTTTGACCGAAATTGAAGAGGTTTGGCCAGACTTGTCAAACCGCTGCCTTTTATACCTTAAGTTTCCAATTTAGCAGATTTAGTCCTTGGGGTTTCTAGCTTCTTTTATTTATGGTTTAAAGTATTTCTAAGGTTAAATAAGTTTGGTTTTTGGCAAATTTTGACAGTGGGCATATTGGGTTATCGCTACTTAGGCCAATCTGTAATCATTGTAAAAATTGAAAAGTATTATACGCGTCCTATTGTAAAACAAGCAATGTATCTCACCCTGAGATTTGTAAAATAGTGATTAACTAGTTAAAGCGGGGCTATAAACTCACCTCAAGCAAGTTGTAATATCGGTAATGAAAGGTAAGCATGAAAAACGATGCACGAAAACTCTAACCGCAACCTAAATAAGTAATATGCTTTTAGGATAATGAAAACTAGTGTGCAATGATGAGTATGCATTTATATAATCCTACATCACCTGTACACGATTGCGGTTAGGCTTTACAAGTTAAAAAGTAAATTTTGGAAAAATAAAATATTTATTTTTACGTTTTCAAAAGTTTCAAATATTTACGAGTTACCTACTTTATCAGTCAACAACTCCCTCATTACCAAACCTAAAAATGCGAGTCTAGAGTTTTTGAAAACTAGAGGTTAAGTACTTTAAATAGTTACTTTATCATTTCACCAACTCGGAACCTAACAGCCTTGAAAACAGTGCCCAAGTTGGCTGGTCGCAAATTTTTTGCTATTTCTAGACAATGTAATTTCAAATTTTTAATCAGCATACACTGACCGCGTGGTTAGTGTTTTAACATGCCATAAATTTCTCATTTCAACACATGTTTTAGTGATTCTAGGGGATATGGAAAGCTATCCACCTCGACTACAATAACCTATATTATCTTAGAACCTAATTCTAACCATAAAGGTCTGAAAATCAGGCTCAAAGTAGACTACTCGCGCATATTTACACTTTTTGACAGATTTTAGTATATTTTTTTGCAGATTTTTAATCGGCTATAACTTTCTCGTCCGATGTCTATTTTTATTGGGGTGTCTACCCATTTCACTACAGTCCTAACCCATACCTACTGACTAAATGGGTCGTTTTCAGTCTCAAAGTCTCCTATTCGTTTATTTTTACCAATTTTGCAATTCTTCCGTTTTGCGTAAATTAAAATACAAGTTTACTTCCGTAAGTTCTAGTTTTTGGGTATGATGTACTCATAACAACATTTCTCAGGGTAGTAAAGAGGATTTTTGCCCAAGGTAACTTCTAGTGACGAAAATGAATACAAATGGCGCCTACATCAGAACCTTTACAATAACTTTCAAAAATCAAGTTATTACACTAAAACCGCAACTAAAATAACAAACCACCTTTGTAAACCCTAGATTTCGATTATGTCTTATTTCTAACATTAAAGTATAGTGTAGTGTAGCTAGGTACTGCGCAAGTCCCCTTTTTAATATTGAAAATGATAAAATGCGTTTAGATCATATAGTTTGCATAAAATTCGCAAAATCATTAAAACCAAAACCAAAGCTTCTAATTTTTTGTTCATGGTCACTCTTATGGTATAACACTGTGTTAAGATGACAAATTTATGCAAGAAATGCTATTACAAAAATGAACACAAAATGTGCACAATATATCAGATAATGTGCACTTTTCTTGAAAAAGGTCTAGTTTTTGAGACTCAACGTGTTTAGGTGATGCATTATTGATATGGATGCTTATGATAACATATTAAAATATGCTTATAATACTTGAAGGAGATGAGCAAGTATAAGCCACGAAAATGACCTGAAAACCCTTGAAAATACCCCTAAACTTACTACTTTGCGAACCCTTTTAACCACCTTCTTCTATAGTAGCACTTAACCAAGACCAAACCAAGACTAACCCTTGCTTTTGGTGCTTTTATTTTTGCCGTGAGTTGAGAGAAAGAAAGGGAGGATACATGCTTTCTTTTTTTGTGATAAAACACCAGTTTCTTATATCTATTCTTGCTTGACTACTTGAGAAATAATAAATCTCCTAAAAAGATATATGTTGCCGCTGTGAGATGAAGAGGAGAGAAAGAGAGTGAATGCTTATGTTTGATTTGGTGAAATGCACTACCTATAAGATTTCTTTTATGATGTATTTTTGGTGTAGTCAAATGTAGCTTTGAGGGAATCTCCTTTTGTTTAACCATAAGTAGATTGTGTGTATATTGGGAGTGGGGGAAATCCCTTTTGTGTCATCCAACATGAAGCAAAGAAGGAGAGGAGTTCAAGATGATATGACAATGGCTAAGTTGTGTATTCAAGGTTGTTTAAACATGAATTTAGATTAATGGAGAACCAAGAATAAAGCAATGTGTTCCTTTGCTACAAATATAAATGTTTGGTATGGGATTAGAGGGGGAGAGTACGGCTGGAAAAGGGGATGAGGAGAAAATGATAGTTTAAACTTGAAATGCATTCTACAAGTATTTGTACATGTATGTTATTAGAAGGTGATGTGATATGGTGCATGCATGCAAGAACATATATATTTCAAATAGTTTATGTAAGTATTATGAGAACGCATTCAGTGAGTTGTAAGATATGATCATGATGATAAAAATATGTTAAATAGGAGTAGACTAAACTTAGTCTAAAGTTGGTGTTCGTTTAAAGTTGTTTTTCGGGTTTTGCGATTTAACTTAACGGCTGCGTAAAAGTAAACATATAAATGTTCAAAATAAATAGTTTTGAGTATATTAGCGTAAAATGACCTGAAAATTAAGAATTGTTATAACACCCTGTGTTTTAGGGTCATTTACTACGTCAATAAATTCACTATTTATTTTTAGTATTGTACGCGTTTGCTTTTAAATCGTAATCGTTAAGTTAAATCGCGTAAGCTAAAAATTATCGTTCAATGTAAACGGGCATCAAACAATTAAATGTTTACATCAAGCAAGTGTTAAGTAATTATTTTGAGGATAATTATTAACTTTGTTCATTTTATTTTTATTGGTTGCGTAAAGTGTTTACGTTTCGCGATAAAATACGTTTAGGCATACCCAGAACCACCAAAACTTTTCTACGCTTCAACAAATACCCACAATTATATCCAATACTCAAAATTTACAAAAATATCTTATATATATACATCTATGGCCGGATTTATTGGAGAAAAATCAAGGAAATATCATAAAATCTTGCAACTTGAATTGTACATACAACAACTAATTAAAACTTATGTCTAATTGACCAAAGACTTCCCATGAAACCCTCATCTTGTCTTGGACTTCCATGTACACTCTTTGACTAGTTCTTATGGTACATAAAGCTTGCACTAGTAAAGATCACACACACTTCTCATTTCTTTGGTGAAAAATCACACATATTCTCTCTTTTTCCCTCACTAAACCCATGGCTCAAAACCCTCACTATAAACCATCCATAAAATTTTTATTTACCATATTTACAAACATTCCTACATCATTTCTAAGATAACCTAAGGTGTTTAGAAGGTTTGGTTAAGCATCTACAAGTGTTGAAGCAAGAAAAGGAGTTAGGGTTTCTTTGGAAAAATTAGGGTTTTCTTGGTATTGCAAGCTAGGGTTTGTCATCTAAACTAGGGTTTAGATTGTGTTGTTCATCATCACACTTCATATTAAGGTTACCTAAAACTCTTAATCTCTTGATTTTTATGATTTTATGCATATATAATGTTTGTGTAGTTAATCACCATCTAAGAACTTGTTTACATGTAAAAATAGATTTTTACACTTGTTTGTGATTTGGTAAACTTTTATATATGTCATATGAATGTTGGTATCTTGTTATAATGGGAATATAAGTATTGTACATGTGTGAATTATGTATAAAAAGTATAGATAATCAAGTTAACTAAAAAGTGTACTTATGAAAGTTCATTAAAATATAAGTAAGTACACATTTGGATCTTATGATTTTTGGACAATATATAGACTAATCATGAACTAGAGATCCTAAGGATATAAGACATGTGATAATGAGTGTTATAATGGATTTGTAACAAGGTATTTAACCTTAAAAGCTATAAAATCAAGTTTAAACACGTTTTTATCAAAATCTTCCAAACTTTTTGTTTTAATTCGAAAATAAATGTATTTATTTTATATTTTTGTAAAATACTACATCTCATAAGGATTCCGGATATGTAAGAAACTCGAAAAACGGATTAATAACGAAGAAGATACGTAGTTTACAAGTTATACGTTAATAAACGGGTTTATATAAGAATTTTATAAAAACAAGTTACAAAATACTTCTGATATATAAAGTTGGTTATTTTTCTCATATCACACATAATTTTAGGATTCCAAAACATTAAGAGTCATAATTTTTCGATCAATAACGAAGGAGTTATGAATTTCACAAGTTTACGGTAATTAAAATTTATAAAAATAATTTTATAAACTATGAACAGTAAAAATCACTATTCATAACAGATACATATTTTTGAAAAATATTATATTTTGATAGAATTTGTAATTACGAAGACGTGCTCGAAAGAATCACTAAAAACGGAGTTAAGACGAATAAGATACGACATTTACGGGTTTTATGATAACTAAATCTATAAAAACAAAATTATAAACTGTCATGAATAGTAAAAGCCACTGTTCATCAGGGGACTAAAAATATGAAAATATAATATTTTGATAACTCGTCTTAATACGAAAGCAAGGACATAAAAGAAACGTAAGAACGAGCTTAAAAACCTATAAAGTTCCGTTCGTTTTTACTAAGAAAATATTTATAAATATTTTAACTTTTATAAATACATTTCACAAATGCAACTAGATGTGATGTATCTATATAAAATTATATATGGTAATATTTGTTTTAAAATAACTTAGTACATTACGACCTATATTGGATTAGGTTGCATTCGGTCATTATCGTGACACATTTTCTATGATATAATTGTTATCATACACACAAGGTGAGTTCATAGCCCCACGTTTTACATTTATAATGATTTACAAGTTTTGGGGTGAGAAACATATGCATGTTTTAATAATGTAAGGACGCAAGTGGACATTTCACATTTAACGATTACCGTGTTCTTTGCCTAAGTAGCGATAACCCTCTGACCCATTATCATGAACTATCCCAAATTACAGTTGTTAGTGCGAATGTTATAAATAGATCTATTTGGGATTAGACAAATCCCTGTTTCGGTGAGTCCATACACACTGTGCTTTAGCCAAGAAACGAACGAATACCAGTCATACATAGGATGTTGCGGTTAGAACATCAATCACGGGCTAATGTTTGGGCAATTTATATTGCAATTCATACATTCCGAAGCATCAGTTCATTAAGCTTAGAAAATGTAATTAACATTTTATGATGTTTGCATCAGTGTATTATCAAGGGGAAATCATGCGGTCCAACATATACATCTATAAACATATGAATTTCACTTCAATGAAAGTATCAATAATATGTCTGAAGTTTTAAGCAATGTTTTCTTAGGAGATCAGTAAGGTACAAGACAAGGGATACATTGGTGGTCGTTATTTTAGAAGTCATGCATTAAAGATTTGGTAGCATTACATTTTGGGAAAACATTATTATGGACTAGAATCTTGTAATTCGTATTTTAAACTAGTGAAGCTTTGGGTTTTATGTAACAAACACTTTGCTCAATCTAATGTATTGGTTTTTAAACGACTTTTGGGTCGTTTTCCTTTAAATAAAAAAAATATATCTGTGTTATTGATCTATGAAGTACCACCCCCAACCCATATTCCGTTGCGACCCAATTTGGGGGTGTTACAGATTGGTATCAAGAGCCAAGGTTATAGAGAACCAGGTCGAATGTTTTTGCTGGACTATAACCGTTTTTAAACATTGCATTCATACAAAGGGATTTTCACAGGACATACATAAACTTATTAGTTTTCCCCCCCCCCCCACACCCCCCCCCCCCCCTCCCCCCCCCACTCCCCCCCCCCCCCCCCCCCCCCCGGCATTAATGCGTTGGAACTAGATGCATTAATGAGTTGTTATACAAGTTATAAATACTATGTAATATTAAATTACTAAAAGAGACTTATATTTAATACTATATAAGCTACTTTTGAATTTTAGATATTTGTAATGTCGTATTCAAGGATTCACGATCACATACACGGAGGTATCCAGCCCATTTGCGGATTAGTTCAGATAATCAAGATCACCGGGAAGTTTGATGTAACCGCCCTTGAAGCCAGATGGACCCATATGCCCCTACATGGTGGCCGCTATCAGCACCTCCATCACCTGACTATGTGCCTGGCCCCGAGGAGCCAGAGCTGGACACCTTCACCTGACTATAAACCATATGTACCTGACCGATAAATCCAAAGATTATTCCAACCTGAATATGAGGCGTTCCCAGCAGAGGAGCAGCCCCTGCCTGCTGCTCTCTCACGTACTGCTGACTCACCAAGATACACTGCAGACTCAGATCCTAAGGAGGATCCTGAGGAGGACCTCACTTTTGAGACTGCCGAGTCTGTGGCCACACCACCACCAAATGACGATGGCGATGATGAGGATGAGTCATCTGATGATGACGATGATGTTGATATCGAGGAGGATGAGGAGGAGGAGCACCTAGCTCTTGCTGAATCTACAGCTGTTGCGTTTCTAACTGTTGAGCATGCCCCATCTGTTGAGGAGACTGAGCCATTTGAGACTGCCGAGTCTGCGGCCACACCACCACCAAATCATGCATACTGGGTTACTACTAGGATATCGATCTGAGAGGAGCCACCTATACCATTTTAGTTTGATATAGAGGTTGCCAGACTCCTTGCTATACCTACTCTACCACCATCACCACTTTCCCCATGGTTATCACCACTGCCTCAGATTCCTTCTCCACCACTACCCCCGATACTATCACCACTACCAGTATCATCACCACTCCCAGTATCACCACCACTACCTTTAGCACCTCCACCATTACCTATTAGTCCTACTTATCCATTGGGCTATAGAGCTGCGATGATCCGGCTAAGAGTAGAGGCCCCATCTACTTCCCATTCACCACCGCCACATATCATACTCTCCCACACCAGAGCAGATACACCACCATCAGGTACCCCACCATTGGGGACACCAACACTCTTACCCATATCGCTACCTACTTCATCACCACCTTTGCATCTCTCTCTACTGACCATAGAGCAGACAGACCCGAGGTTACCTTACCGCCTCGGAAGAGGTTAGGTATCGTTCTCGGTCCGAGATATGAGGTAGGAAAGAGTTTGTCTGCCCCCACTGGTAGACATCCTGGAGGTTTCAAGGCAGACTATGGTTTTGTTGTCACTATGGACAGGGAGATTATGCGGGATCTAGAGAGAGATGTCGGTTATGGGATCACCGATACTTGGGATGAGATGCTTTTATGGGATATCACCGGGATATTGAGGAGATGTGTTGATGCTTGAGAGTCACCAACGCTCACACCGCGAAAAAGACTCGTGTTACGTGAATTGCCAGGAGGCACCTGTGACTGATGACACCAGAGTAGTTGGGCTCGACGGATGACAGAGTTTTCCATTAGGCTTCGGCACAGACACACAGCCTCCACGATCTCTATGTGAGGTTAGATGAGCAGGACAGACTGGCAAAACAAATGGATGGTTGATATACGTATTTTATATTATATTATATATATTTTTGAGAGTGAATTTTATCAAGGGTAACTTGGTAATCTTCTTAATTACTCTTAGAATTATATTATTTTGTGATATATTTTTAAGTATAATAAACTGCAATCAAAAGTTTAGGGAAATTAGCAAGTTTGGTCCTTGAGGGAGTATGTTGTTATTGCATGAAAAGTCCCTAACGTGATAAAAGAGTTAACAGCCATTTGGTTTTGTTGTTGGGCTGTTAAGGGTTAAAGGGGTTTTGGGCTAAGTATGCAGTTTGGGCCTGTTTTAACATTAAAAGGGATTTGGGCCATTTAACTTGACAGATTTGGAGTATGAGCCCAATTTGAGATAAAGGCTTATATAAGCCTAGTCTTGATGGATTATTGGGCTGACTTGGCCCAATAAAAAGGGTTGGGTTGGCCCGATAAGTTTTCTTCGGTTTCGGCTTTGACTTTGACTTTTGACTGTTTGGACTTTGACTTTGTCTTTTTCACGCTCTTCCATTCCGTGCTCGGTTTTGTCCGTTTTGGCTTCGTTTTTGTCACTTTTTGTTGATATCCGTTTCCTGCACAATATAAATGAAAACATACACATACAACGTATTTTTGGTATGTTTTTGGTCGTTTAAGCTCGTTTTAATGGACAATGGTATGTGTAATTAAGCACATACCAAGCATGAAATAAGAGAAGTCTCAAAATAGGGCAGACATATAGCACGTAGAGTAATCCATTAACCTGTGTGTCTCCTCTTGTGGTTCAATATTCTAATGTCTCCAGCATTCAGATTTGAGTGCCAGGAACAAGAAGAACGCAGAGTCTGCTCTGCTCATGACCTGTCATGTAGGCCTAGAGCTGTAGAAGCAAGATGAGCTCTCCCCGACCTCATATCTAGGACCAAGAGCAATGCACAATCTTCTGATGGGCTATGGTTATAACAGACCCCAGAGAACATCCGCTCTATAGTCACTAGAGGGTAGAAGCAAAGGTGGTGATGATGTAGTTAATGGTATAGGTAAAAGTGGTGGTTGTGTCTAGTCGGTGTGTCTCTGTTATCGAGATGCTAAGATGTAGGGTCGGACGGCTTGCAACAGCCTTCATCAGGTCATAGAGCCTCCGGTATGTGGGAAGTACAAATGGGAGTCGGTAGGGTAGTGGTGAGGGATGGGAAAGTAGATGGTGACTCGACTCTCAACCAGATCATAGAACTCTATAGCCATGGTATGAGTAGACTAAGCAGTGTAGGTGGTGGAGGTTATAGAAATAGGTAAAGTGATGATACTGGTAGTGGTGGAGGCTAGATGGTAATCCGTGTAGTGGTTATTGGGAGTATGATGTAAGTGGTAGATGTGGTGGCAGTAGTTGGGCAAGAAATTTGTCAAATCTCTAACCTTAGACGGGAATGAAAAGGTGTTTGGATCCTGGAATTAGACATCTTGGTCAGTGGTACGACATTCGCGGAAGGGTGGTGGGATAGAGTCGGCCGGAGCTAGGTGCTACCTCATCCTCGCTCATCCTCGTCCTCGTTCTAATCAGTCCTCCTCGATCATCATCATCATTCTCTGTCAGTGGAGGTAATTAGATGGATCCTCCTCAGATCCTCAGATCCATTCCTCCTCCGGATCCTACCTCGGGAGAGTACGGACTCAGTAATATAACCTAGTGAATCAGCAGTGGGTTTGGACAACAGCAGGCAGTGACTGGCTCCTCAGTCCTTGAACGCACATTCATCCTTAGGGGTTTTTGGCGGCATTAACTTCTGGTTTATACGGCTCAGGAACAAAATCATGTTTGAAGGTTGGTGCATTGCTCTGGCTCCTCAAGGCCAGGCACGTAATCTGGTGATAAATAATCTAAACACAGACATCTACCAATACTTAATAAGCGAATATGACTAAAATTAGGCTAGAAAATTGAGCTTAAAAGCTAAAATCAATTCTGACTTAACAAAGCAGTTTTGACTGAAAAATAAGGCTAACTTTAAGCTAAGATTAAGACTGAATAAGCACTACTTAATAAGGTATATGGTATGTGCTTAATTACACATACCGTTTTCCATCAAAACCGGACTTAAATGACCAAAAACGTACCAAAAATACATTGTATTTGTATGTTTTCACTTATATTGTGCAGGTAACGGATATCCAAGAAAAGGACAAGTCAAAGCCAAAAACGGACAAAACCAAGTACGAGAACGGAAAGAGCATAAATAGAAGTCAAAAAGTTAACAAAAAGTCAACCCCAGAAAAGTCAAAGTCAAACCCGAAGCTGTAATCGAAGAAAACCTTAATGGGCCCACCCTTACCCATCTAATGGGCCGGGCAGCCCATTAAGGGTACATATGAAGACCAAATAGGCTTTATGTCATCAAAGCCCAATACTCTTTAAAACCCAAAAAGAAGTTGAAGGACTGATCCTGCCAATTCCTAAAACTTATACCCCACAAGGACTAACCAAGCAATAAAGACATATACTTTGAAGGATTTTTCTTGCCACATCCCTAAAACTTTTACACACCACAAGGATCATGTGTGTAACTCTATATATCAAACAGAGGGACTATATTTGCCAACTCCTTAAACCCTTATCCCACCACAAGGACGATTAATGAAATAAACCTTTACAAGATGGGGGACTCAAGTTGACAAAACCTCAAACCTTCACCCCTGCACCCAAACAAACTAAAACCCCCCTTTCCTGCCATTACTGTTTATCATCCTTGTCCTACACCCCCA
>BQNB010093658.1:7094-23332 GCA_026074375.1 Tanacetum coccineum
AAACAACTTAGTACACTTAAATCATTAAAAGAAAGACTTGGAAATAAAAATAAGCTAAAAAACATAAAAAATGGTGTGTGGTTCGGCTTGCTCTTCTCCCTTTTATAGCAGCTTTCTTCCTTCTCTTTGTGTTGGGAAGTGCTAGCTGTGAGGGGTACAACACTTCCTAAGCAATCCTAGCCTTCCTTGGCCTTGTATACAATCTCAGCCATTGATGGGGGTACGGGGTTGAGTGACATGAACTGGAAAGGGGGTATAAGGGTATTGGGGAGGTGGGAATGGGTAGGGGATAGCTGTAGAGGTACTTGGGAGGTGGTTTGGGCTCGAAACTGTGGGGAAAAAGGGTGGTTTGATTTTGGCGGGTACGGGATGTACAGTATTTATGGTTGCAGGTTTAAATGGAAGGTTTGGAAAAGATGCAACTTTGGTCCCCCATGTTTCTTCTCTTTTCATTTTATTTTGGCCGGGTTTTTAGTTATAAATGGGGTTTGGGAAATAACAGAAATGGCCCTTGTGGTTTATAACTAAAAGGAAACAAAGAAGGTTTGGGCAATTGGCACTTTTGGTCCCTGGGGTTTTTATACAAAAGGAAAAAAAAAGAGTTAGGGACAATTACATTTTCAGCCCTTGTGTTTTATAAAACCAATTATTTTCTTTTATAAAATAACTTTCAAACTTTGGCATTTTTGGCCCTTTTCTTTATTTTTATCATTTTTAATTATAAAACAAGGTTTTAAAATTTACATTTTTGGTCCCTGAGTTTTATAAAAAAGGATTGTGGGCTTTTGTTGGGCTTGGGTTTGTATTGGGCCCACTGGGTTTGGGTTTGGGCCCAATAAGGTACAGGCTTGGTTATTGGGCTTTTTCAAGCCCAATAAGGTTATGAAGTGGGTTTTGTGTGTACAATGGCTGAGATTGGCTGTAACTGGGCTAGGATTGGGCCTTCAAAGTCTTCACAGTCTTTGTCAATTGCACACAAATGGGCTGTTGTAATTGATTGAGGGCCCATTTGGTCTTCACAGTCTTCATAAATATACTATTGGGCTTTCCCGGCCCATCAGATGGGTTAAGATTGCATTCAATAGTATTCTTCAGTTCCGGCTGTTTGACTGATGATTCTTCTGTTATTGACTCTGACTTTGACATTTTTGGACTTTGGCTTGATTCTGCACGTCTTTTCCATTCCATGCTCAGTTTTGTCATTTTGGCTTTGGTTTTATGTCTTTTTTGTTGATATCCACTTCCTGAACAATACAAATGCAAAACAAACATATATTTGGCAGTTTTTGTCTGCTTTTAGTCATTAAGCTCGTTATTAAGAGGTTAAAAGATATATGTGTAATTAAGCACTTATCACGGCTCCTCTACGGATCGACTCAGGAACATACCTGGTGAATCTGTATGTGGGTTGGTCGGCTCTGATGTGAGCAGGTAGTGGATGTCATCGTGCCGGAGTATCCTCCTTCCTCCTGGGGCATGTAATCAGTGGTACATCAGCTCAGGAAAAAAAGTACTATGGGGTGGATTGACTGCGGGCTCCTCGGGGCCAGGTATGTAGTCCGGCGATGGTGGAACCTCAGGGCCAGGTATGTAGTCAGGCGATGGTGGACACTCTCGGGGCATGTATGTAGTCATGACGATGGTGGGAACCTCATGGCAGGTAGGTAGTCAGGCGGATGATGGAACCCTCATAAGTAGCCATGTTTGTAAGCATATTATGGGTCATTGGCATAATGGGTGGTCCATCGATTCCTGGTGAACCAATGTCTGAATCGTCTCAAATGGAAAGGGTTACTGAGGTGTATGTAAACTGTTAATTGCTCTCAGAATCTTTTTTTTTTTTTTCTCTGACATGATAATATCTGAAATCAAAATTAGCTTATATAAGTATGCTAATATAAGACTCTTATAGTAATATACATTTATATTATAACATGTATATCAATCATGAATATCAATCATGCATGCATCTAGCCTAACCGACTAATGCACAATTAGTGTATGTATGTCCCGTGAAAACCCCTTTGTATGAATGCAATGTTTGAAAACGGTTATAGTCCAGCAAAAACATTTGACCTGGTTCTCTATAACCTTGGCTCTGATACCAATCTGTAACACCCCCAAATTGGGTCGCAACGGAATAAGGGTCCGGGGCGTGTTACTTCTCAGATCAATAACAGTTATATAAGAACGACAAAATGTCATTTAAAATGATCATACATTGGATTTAATCAAAGTATGTGTTAGGAAAAGCTCCGAGCTTTACTTGTTTACTTGTTATTATTACAAAGATTTCCAGCCCATAACAGATATACAAAATGTAATGCGACTAAATCTTTAATGCATGACTTCAAAATATAACCACCAATGTATCCTTCGCACCTCGTGCTTAATGACCTCCTGAAAAACATTGCATTTAAAAATGTCAACATAAAGTTGGTGAATTTCATAGGTTTATGTAAATTGTATATGCAGGACCGCAAGACTCTTTCCCAGTGTTAATGAACAGATGCAAGACATCACAAAAATGCAATTACGTTTGCTAAGCTCATGACATGAAGCTCGACATAAATTGAATACAATATATAATATTGACTACATGCCCGTGATGTTGTTCAACCTGTAAACATCCATGTATACGACATGAAAATACGTTCGTTTTTTCCAGTGATAGCTAGTCACCCGAACGGGGAGGTCAATCCCAAATAGATCTATCTATAATCATTCGCGCTCACATTCCAGTAATTGACAGTTCATGATTCATAGGCATAGGTGTGGTTATCGCTACTTAGCAAACACGTAATCATGATTAATGTTACACTGCGTCCGAATTTGTAAAACATGCATATGTTTCTCACCCCAAAAAATTGTTAATTAATAATTGTAAAAACATGGGGCTATGAACCTCACCTTGAGTGGAGTAAACTGATAACAAAATATGACTAAGTAAAAACGCGTCACGCTAATGCCCGAATGCAACCTAGTTAAGATAGGATCGCAATCAGCTATTCAAGTACGTTGTTCTAACAACAACTGTATAATTAATCCTATATAGTTTCATCTTACTATCGTTCGGGCTATCATAATTTATGAGGTCTTGGAAATGGACGTTCGGGAGTTAGGGTCACTTTATAAAACTCGTAAATCCAAACAACTCTGTCTAATATTGTCCATCGAAAAAAGAAGCCTTATTATGAAAATTCCTAGTTATATAGCAATTCGATAACTATTAACATATTTATTCTATATATCGTATCACAATCTAATCGTTCTACATGAATCGTATTTTTAAAGTAAAACGCTTTTATATTAAGCCTTTAGCTCACAAAATGAATAAACTTTGTCGTTTTAAGTCTGTTTCTCGCGTTTATTACGCCCACGCTTTCGTATTAAGATCGTGTGCATCATAAAATCATAATTTTTAGGTTTTTTAGATTCTGTGGATGAATAGTGTTTTACTGTTCATAAACAGCTTATATAACGTTTTTTTTATACTTTTAATTACGTCAAAACCCGTCGTTTTTGTCGTACATATTCGTTATAGCTCGTTTTTTGCGATTCTTTCGAACACGTTCTAGTCAATTGAAAGTTTTATCATTTATTTATTGATGTTTACAAGTATAAGTTTATGCCATGAATGTAACGTTTTTTAAAATTTGTTTATTAAAGTATTTAGCGTCGTAAACTCGTAATACTAGCGTTATCTTCTTCGTTTCATAAATCCGGATTTTCGAGTTTCTTATCATTTTGGAATCCTCATGAGATGTACTATCTTTATAAAACATAATATGGGTGCTTTCAAAATCGAACCAAATCTGAAGTTTGAGTTTTGTGGATTTAGATTGTCTTTACGAATGATTTTTGTACCTTTATGATTCAAACACTTAGATTACAAACTACTTTACCACATATTATATATTATGAATTACATATATTAAATTCATCTAGTTCATACTTTGCTCATTGTGATTAGTCCAAGATAACAAGTATTTAAAATTTATTTACCATTTTCACTTGAATTTATTAAGTAAAATCTTTAAAACCCTTATTTGTTCCATAAACCAGTTATACTTAACCAAGTGTGTACAAGCGTTATACTCTATTATAAGTCATATTAACTTTCATATTAAATATAAATATACGTGTACAAAATAATGATCATATGTAAATATCCATTTCACATATTCAAAAGTACCTAGATGTGATTTAACTTAGTTAAAGCATATGAAACCATAAAAAAAAATATTAAATATGAATAGATTAAGCTGTTTGATATAAACTTGTGTGGAAATGAGTAGAGATATGAATAACAAATCCCACACCTTGTGTATTAAAACCTCTGGCTTGAAAAATTAGGATGAATACCCTAAAAATTTTTACCAAAAACCTAATCTTGCCAATATCTTGTTAAAACCATTTCAAACGCTAACCAAACCCTTCAATTCGTCTCTGAATTACCTTAAGTATGATATGTAAACAATAATATGGTGAAAGAAAATCAAACTATGGATTGTGTTTGTTAAGGGTTTTGAGCCGTGGGGTGTATAAGAGAGAAAGGAGAGATTTTTGTGATTTTTGGTTAAGTGTTTATGAAAGAAAGAGTGAATGCATGTTATATTTCTATAGTGCTTAGGAGAATATTGAGATGATTATGGATGTCTAGTTGATCTATATGAAAGGTGGCTAGGATGGAAGACTTATGAGAAAGGTTGGAGCTTATCTGGATGAGGAAAAGCTAGTATGAGATCAAGTGGCATGCTAGATCTTTTATGAAGATTTTGTGATGGTTCTTGAGTCCTATCTTGTTTCCTAAGTCATTATAACGCGATAATTTAATGCATGTGTTATATGTTAGGATATGTTTTTGGTTTTTATATTAATGTATACTTGCCATTATATGAAGTATATGTAGTATAATGTCAAATTACAACTGGTATAATTTGTACATTGTAGCGGTTTGGTTTGAATTCTTTATGAAGAATTTATATAATGTGTAAATACTTGAGGTTTTAAATAAACTTTAAGTATTGGGTATAATTTGAGTATTTGATTGAAGCGTAGATAGTTAACGTGCTTTCGGGAAGGACTAAACGTATTTTATCGCGATATGTAAAACACTTAACGTAACCAATTAAAATAAAAAAATGTGCAATGATAAAAACTTATCCTCTAATAATCATATAAACTTGCTTGATGTAAACATTTAATTGTTAATGCCCGTTTAATTGTATGATCATTTTAGTTTTAGCGATTTCAGCTTAACGATTTACGATTTAAAAGCAAACGCGTAAAACCCTAAAAATAATTAGTGGATTACATGATGTCGTACAATGACCTAAAACATGAGGTGTTATACTTCATATCACAATCAGCTTGAATTTTCTCAGTAGGAGACAATTCAGCATATTTCTTTGTCCTAGTCATCTCATTTTCTTCAATAGTAGGCCAAATGAGTAGACCATGTTCAACTGATTCAAGTATCATTCTTCCGTGTTCTCTATTTTGCATGCAGAGTTCCATTCTACTTTTCCATGAATCATACAAGTCTTTTTCCAACATTGGTGGATGATTTTCAACACCAAAAAGTATCATGTACTCAGCAAGAGTATTCTATTATCCAGTTGGAATCATTGAATCTATTTTGATTTGATGTTATTAGATTACTTGTTGATTAGACAGTGATAAGAAGTAATTATGTTAAAGTGAATTGTCTTGTAGGTGTATTAAGTTTTAAAACTATACGGGATTTTACAACTCTTGATTAAACAGGAAAATAACGTTTTACAGGATTTTACAAATCAAAGAAATAAATTGTATAATTCATGAAAGCAAATATGATTAATTCGCCTCTGAAACAGGGATTAATTCGCCTTCAAAGTAAGGATTAAATCGCCTTCCAAAAGGAAATTAATTCGCCTTAGAAATTGACTAATTAGCCTCTAAGAAAAGTATTAATCCGCCTTGTAAAGAGGAGGAGTAATTCGCCTTCCAAGGAATAAGTACTAATTCATTCTCGTAAATAGAATGTGCTAATCACCTTCCTCACAAAAGAACTAATTTCCTGCAAAGAAAGTGCTAATTCACCTAGAAAAGAAAGGAACTAATTTCGCCTTGGGAGAGAATGGAACTAATTCGCCTTCAAAGAAAAGTTTCTAATTCTCCTCCAAAGTAGTAATATATTATTCGCTCTGGAAGAAATTTATTATACACCTTCAAGATGAAATTCTAATTTGCCTTCAAAGAAAGTGAACTAATTTGCCTTCAATAACAAAACTAATTCGCCCACCTCTTGTGAAACAAACTTCAACTTTTCCAAAACACTAAAAGACTCACTTTTTGACGTTTTTACTCAAAATTTCTTGTACAACTAGTAATACTAAGCCTATAAGAACCTTAAAAATGCAAACTTTATGGTTTTTAAGACAAAAATTTTGAAATCAAGATTTGGACTTATATAAACTTTTCAAACCAAAAACTTGCACAAAAATGAAGATTTCTTGTATCTAAGCTTGTACACCTTGTATATCTAAGATACTAGATCAAATATACCTAGGTATAAGATCTTTTAGTGTAAGTAAGAGCTTCGACACAAAAAAATTCGAGTAGAACGAGTAGAAAACAAGGAAAAAACAAACACAACACAAACAATATCACCCCATGGCGCTTGATACCATTTATAGGATATTATATTTCGCATAAATATAGAACTAGAGAGAGAAAGCTAGAGAGAGAAAGTAGAAGGGAGAAAACACATATAAAACACACTAAATGTGTGTGTAAAATGATTCAACCAACCAACACCCTCTCCATGTGTGGATGGGGTATATATATACTTGATATGGCTGGCCAATGGGCTAAGTCCATGGGCTTTTCCTAAGCTAGCTTATCTAGTTTCCAAATATTACTTTACGAGCTATCTAAAGATATAATGAAAGTGACTGACACTTTTGTGTTCCTAACAATAATTATAGAATACTAGTAATCTATAACATACAAGGAACTATGAAGAAATCTAGAGAGAGAAAGAGGTTGGGAGGATCCTTCTAGTGAGAGAAAGTAAAAGAGAAAAACGTATAATTAGATTACGGGAGAACAAACAACCAACAAACCTCTTTCCTAACTAGATTTCTTCATAGTCCTTTTTGTTATAGATTCAACTAGTATTTACAATTGGTATCAATACCATGGTTCTATCTTGGTCCTGTTAGTGGTTCTTTGTTATGGTGGTCTTATTAGAGCTTTTTGGTTCGGCTTATTAGCTTATTTACTTACTCCGCTTATTTTCATTTTTTATTTACTATTTTCGTTAATAGTTTAATATTGGTAAGTGTTGTGGTTTCTTTTAAGAAATTTAAACAGTGTGCGTGTGAAAGTTTATTTACAAACGCAAAGTGGGTCTTCAGCTTTTGTTTTCTTTTTCACATCTTCTTTACGAAAAGCTTCTCCCTTTATATTAAAAAAATCTGATTTGAGATAATAGGCAAAACGATCGTAGTTTCTTCAATATCTCAAACAGCTTATTAAAAGGTGTTTTGTATCTCTTATTCTCACAACATATTTTGAGATTTTTCGTGGTTTTAACAACTTTTTAAAGCTTACTAGAGCAAATAGTTCGTGGTCTTATTTGATTTAAAAGCTTATTTCGAGCCTATTGTGGTTAACCTGTTCGTAGCTTATTGTGGTTAAACAGCTTATTCTTAAGTCTTTTTCTTGTTGGCTTATTTTTAACGCGGGTTGAAGATAAGATAAAAGACAGCTTCGTGGTTGTATTGCTAAAAGACAAGTTGTGCATTTTGGTTGCTTGTGAAGGCGAATAAAGCATCTTTCGTTAGAAGCGAATAAGGAAATTCCTTTGCAAGGCGAATAAATCTCCTTTAGAGGCGATATAAGCATTTTAGGAGGGAATTAAACATATTTAGGTAGCTAAATTAAAACTTGGTTAATTATGGTTAATCTTAGACAACGTTTAATAAATGCATGCCTGTCATTAAACTGAATGTCATATAGTGTCATATATAAAATTGGTTATATAAAATTGTATTGGCAAACTCTTAGCAGAATCATGACTTCCAAAGGTCAATAAATCGCACTGGACAATGCCCTTGTTGCTGGGGGATAGCGTCCCTTAAGAAACTCGTCATGTCATTGGCAAACGCAAAATGAGATATTAATCCACGGGAATGAAGCCTAAGGAACCCTACTTATAAAGTAGTGTTGGATGCACTTGCTCTCACTACATGCTATCATGCATTCCTTATCACAGCTGAAGTCCCTGTCATCTATATGCATCAATTCTAGGCTACCGTCATCAAACACAAATCATCTTATAGATTCAAGATCAACAAGAAAAGGTTATTTGTGAATGTTGAAGTGTTTAGAGAAATTCTTAACATATGTCCTAAGGTTCCGGGTAAAGAATTTGATGAACCACCTACTGAAGAGGAAGCTCTATCATTCATCCGTGAACTTGGTCATACTATAGAAATCAAGTTACATCACTGATGTTATTGTTGATCATCTACACCAACCGTGGAGAACCTTTGCATCAATCATCACATGTGTCTCTGGTGGCAAGGTATATTTGGTCTGGTTAAGTTCGGACTCTCAAGAGTACGAATCCTTTAGGAATGTACTAAAAGAAGATTCTGGATTTTGTTGGCTTTAATCTTAGGAATAGACATAGCTTACCAAATTGATAACTTAGATTTTAAGAGCAACCAAGTATGTTCCTTCTTAGATTTCATGAAGATATCATTTCATCACTTTCCTTGAAAAAGATAAGTTTATCTCAATGAGAATTAGAATGGTCCATGCACGCATGCTAGGGATGACAGCCTTACTAGTACAATGAGATTTGGTCTCCAGAAGGAGACACTATCGTCTTATGGTGCAATCATTCTCAGCAATGACGAATCAAGCCCTGCTAGATTCTGTTGCCTACAAGACTTATTTATGGCAACAACTTCCAGGAGTTGAACCTCCCAATTATCAAGGAAAAGTAAAAAAAAATCAGATTCAACCTCTCATTGTGGAATCTCCTTCCAGAAATGTATTACTAAAAAGCTAAGAAAGTTGTTGCTCCCAAACCTAAACCGACTAAGAAGAAGACACTGGTTAAGGCTGACAGAGGCAAGGGTCTAAATGTTCTTTCGGAAGTAGCTCTTTTTGAAGCTGCTCAATTCAAGGATGTTACCAAAAGAAGCAAGAAAGATTTCCACATTTCTCATGCAAGTGGCTCAGTGAGGATACTAATTTGAATCAAGGGTTCCTAATGAGTAAAACATCTCCAAGACAACTGGTGCAGATGAAAGAACTGGTACTATACCAGGGGTTCCCGATGTACCTAAATACGATTTTTAAAGTGGAAGAGTCTTGGGGTGACAGTGGAGAAGAAGATGAGGATGATGAAAATGATTCTGAAAATAATAGTGATGATTGTGACGATGATGATGATGGTAATGATGGCAATGATGATGATGCTAATGATGATGATAACCAAGAAGGTGATGACACAAATGACGATGACGAAGAGACTAATAGTGATAGAATTGAGTCAGACATAATTAAGATTCTTGTTCTTAATTAGTCTACCACTGAATACTATGAAGAAGAAGAAGAAAAGATTGATGATGAAGAAATGATGGATGATGATGAAGACGATGAGGTCCATCTAACAAGGTACTAAAGATTGTAAATGTGAATTTAAGGAAATAAAGATTACTGAGATGACCGATGTGATCAACGGTTTCTCAGAACAACAAAATGTTTCTCAAGGAATCAAGGTTTGAGAATAGTAAAGGAAGATTATCATGTGACACTTACTCTGGTCCGTGATTACACAGAAGGGATGATAAACCTGTACAAGTTCTTTTGTTCCTAGACTTCTTTACAAGCCAGCTCCTAAATCTTTATGAATCCTTCTCCAAGCTGACAATAAGTTTGCCTTCATTTATGGGAACTTAAGTCGTCATACAACAGAAGTATCATGAAAATCACATCCAGTTTCACTACAAAAAAAATATTCTCCACACAACCTTCGTTCTTCAATCCTCTTTCACAACAAGCAACACCAACTCTAACACCAACAACTTCTGAAGCTACAACCTCATTTCCTTCACTTCTAGATTTCTCATATGTATTTAAGTTCAACAACAAAGTCACCAACTTGAAAATAAGATCTTGTAGAGATAAAGCAAGTGACAGTATACTCAATCTCCTACTATTCTTGCTTATAGTTGTATTGTTAAGTTGATAACAAAATTAGAGAAGCTATAAAACAAGGCCATTCAAACACATAATTTGGACTGCAGACAAGAATCTTAGGATGAGAAGAATGAGTACATAGGACTCATTGACACATCAATAAGAACTATTATTAAAGAAGAAGTTACAACTCAACTTCCTTAGATTCTTCCTTAAGCTGTCTACAACTTTACAACTCCTGTGATAAGAAGTTGTTACAGATAACTAGAAGTTGATAGTTCATTGAAAAGGGTCTTCATCTCTCAACCGCAATCTATGTATGAGGTGGCTGATGCACTCTTCATGTTTGAACGTACAAAAGATTACATATAGGACAAGATGGAGAGAACAAGTCATATGATAAAGCTGGCAATAAAAGGGAACTTTATAATGCTCTAGTCAAATCTTATCAAACTGACAAAGATTGTTTGATCCCACGCCTTGATCGATTCTTTACGTAGTAAAGTGTTTGTTACCTTGGAAGAATCCAAAATAACAAAGATTGAGACTTTGTATGTATACCAAAGTGTATGCGAAATCTACACTTTGATACTCTAGAGGTGTTTATCAATAGAACAGTAATAAACAAACAAACAATGAACAATGAAGTAATAACAAACTGCTTCAATATTATTAGAATAATAATACGAGTACTCTTGTAGTACTGGGGATACAACCTTGAAGCTATCACAATCTATATCTAAAAGTATTCATCTAAGTCAATATATATCCCTAAACCTAGGATCTCCTTTTATAGAACACAAGGAGTCTTTTACAAAAGTATTAACTCTTTCTCCTAGCAGTTATTAAACTAACACAGCATTACTTAGTTCTGTACTAGCATTACTAACTTCATTAGTATGTTTTGTTTACACTTGGCAAGTATATTATGTCTTGTGAAGATTTCTTCCTAACAAAGATCTACTGATCATATGGTGAAGTCTTTACGTTGAAGAAGAGTCGAGATGACAGAAACAAAGATCAAGACCCCTCTGCTGGATCAGACCGAGGGACGAAATGAAAGAAGTCAAGCAAGGAAGCTGAGTCATCCAAAGATTTAAAGTCAAAGGAAAAGAAGTCTTCAAGCACCTCTAAGATGCCTCCTAATATCAACATAAGAATTCTAGCAAGTCTACCCATGTAGAGGAGCCAAGTCACACAATTGATGACTCGGGAGTGCAACAGGTTCAAGAGTTTGACTCGGGAGTGCAACAGATTCAGAATTAAAGTACCATCTTAAAGAATGTTTCAAGGCCACAACTGAACGACTCGACTGGCATAACCCTGAAGGCAAACTGTATCCGTTCGATCTCAGTAAACCTCTCCCATTGATTCGAGATCATCAAGGCCGTTAAGTTATCCTCAGGATTTCTTCCTCAACAATGACCTAGTAATATCTAAAAAGGTGGAGATTTAATCAAAGGTTATCTTTCAGTTACGAAGACAAAGAAGTACATATGAGATCAAATGGATTGAAGACTTGGTTTAAAATTTGTAGAGTCCCATAACGATGAAATATAATAAACATGCCTACTAGGGTACTTCATACTAGGGTCCCAAATGTTAACAATTCTACAGGTTTGCTGTTAACATATCCTCGTCAAAGGATGTCTACTCCAAAAAAACGAATCATTGTGGTTACTAGATTTACGATTATGAAGAACTATGACTATCGTCACTTGGAAGAGATTGAAGTTCGTCGAGAGGATCAGAAGCTGTACAAGTTTAGAGAAGGTGATTTCCTATGACTTCGCCTACAAGACATAGAAGACATGTTACTTCTACTTGTTCCAAAGAAGCTGACCAATCTCATAATCGATGAACGGTATGCGTTGAATGTGGCATTACGTATGTTCACTAGACGGATTATCATTCAAAGGCGGGTGGAAGATCTTCAATTAGGTGTCAAAAGTTACCAAAAAAAGCTCAACCTTACCAAGCCAGACACATTCAGGTCAAATCTCAAGAACATAACCACATACACTGCATATTCAGACCCTAAAGGAGTGATATACAAGGACCAGAACAACAGAAATAGATTGATGCACACTAATGAACTCCATAAATTCAGTGATGGTGCGCTCAATGATGTTTGGACTGCTCTTAATGATAATGCTAAGGGAATAAGGATGGAATGTCTGCCAAAGAGGAAATGAAGTGGTTTAGACAAACAAAGGGCTCGGGTTATGGTTCATGATATCAACAAGCAGCTTTATGAGAGGAGGTTAATGCAGAATTTAGAGAAGTTCGTTGGTGGAAGAGAATAAGAGAATGACCTCAGGCTGCTGGAACGGAAAATATGATTTTGTCATATTGTGTCCTATCTTATTTCAGGTCCATCTCTCATATAAAATAATTCTTGTGAATATGTAAATAAATAGTGTAGACAATAATTAGGCATATATAGTGTTTGAGTACGAATTTTCAAGAATTTCTTAATAAATTCAAAAATAATTCAAATTAACATACTCAAACACCATATTATTCCCTCATAATTTGAGGAAGAGCATTAAAATGTTCCAATAATCAGCTTGTTAATAATTGGACTTTTTTCCCTGAATCTATGTATATTTAAATCAGTTGATATCCAAAATATCAAGAGATTTGACATTTTCGATAAGGGGAGAAAATGTAATTAAAATATATGGCTAAAGATGTGAATTTCAAGGACTCATGTGCAAGCTTCTCCCTTTATACTTTCTCTCTCTAGATAATTCGGCCAAACATTAATCCTAGGCTTGTGTTATGATATCCAATATACTACATGTATTTTTACTAGCATCATAATTATTGGTACGTCCAAAGAATGAAGAATCATGGAAGAAATTATTCGGAGTTATTATGATCGTGAAGATGGTGAAATTACACCGAGGTTCGCAGTATAGTTAAAAAAAATAGAAAAAAATTAGAAATTTGCAACAAAAAAAAGATGAGGAAAGTTTGAAGATAGTTGGTTCATTAAAGCTTAAACCGGTGGAATTATTTGAAGGATCGATTATTCATTGATGAATGGTTATAAATCGACGATGTAAAGTTTTGTATAAAGTGGTAGATATCGTCAATTGTCTTTGTAAAAGTATGTAAAGTATGGGATGATTAAGAGTTGACCGTTACGGGAATGCCAACTTAGGTTGTTGTTTATGATCTTTAATCAAGACGTTTGTGTATATAGTTGTGTCTTTATCTTGGCAACGATAGGGAAAAAGTGTCTAGCAACTTGTGCCTTATCTTTTTGGACTTAATCTATTTGTTTCGTAAATTTTATATAAAAAAATTTATTTCCTTTACTAATCATTAACCATGGGTTTTACTCGAATAAGGATGTGATCGAGTCATGCATGTCTATTCCGTCGTTACGGCCATGTATGCATGATTCAGCTGCCTTGTTGGTTTATTACTTTTGGTGAAAGTTAGAAGATCCATACCCTATATCATTCTTCATCCTAACCCTTGGTTAAACTCGAATGAGGATATTATCGAACATACATGTCTATTCCGTCGTTACGGCCATGAATGTGTGACTCAGCTGCCTTGTTGGTGTGATACTTTTGGTGAAAGATTGTTAGAATGATCAACCCTAAGCCTTCAAAATAAAAACCCAATTTGCCTTTATAAGCTTGTTACTCCTTAGCTCTAGTGGTGGAGATGTGTATCCTTCCCATGCTTATGATAGAATACTCATCACGACCGAGCAATTGAGCGAATTAGTTACATGTCACCACATAGATTAGTTGAGTGATTTGAGTGTTTTCATCTTCCTATTTCGTGAGGTGTTTGGTTGTGTACTTGTAATTGATCGAATAAATGCTTAACGGAAAAAATCCTTAGGGATACATTTTCATAAACTTCTAAAGGCTACTTGAGGACAAGTAGGATTCAAGTGGGGGGATATTTGATGACATAAAATAAGGTCACTTTTATAGCATCATTTATCCCGTGTAAATAACCCATTTTGTATGATTATTGCAAGAATTGTTACTTAATCATTTGTATTTGAGAATTGCAGTAATTATGGAGTACTTGGTGAAGATTAGCAAAAAGGCACGCATTCTGGAGCTTAAACGAAGACATTTGAAGATTACTGTTCTGACATCCTATACGTCGTATCCATCAAGGAAGATACGACGTATCTGTGCCTGTACTTCACAAGAAACCACGAAGATATAATGTCCAATGCGTCGTATCCAGAAGACTTATATACGCCGTATTCAATATAAAGTAATAAAATATTCTAGAGAAATCGAACGTAGGTCCCTAAACTCTAAGATAACTACCGATACCGCCGTATCCATTCTCCTCGAGTTTTTCCCCGTATCGACAAATTCCAACATATAAACCAAATACCTAAAAAAAAACGGATTTTTTAGTGTGCTGATCAGATGTTCGATACCTTAACCGACAAAAGTCGATTTTCAAAGAGCAGAAGAATGTCAAGCAAAGCTATTAATGTACATAGGAAACACTTGTAATCTCCTCTACTCTTGTAATCGTTCGATTTTTTTGGTGATCATCTCGTTAACTTCAGTTAATTTTACCTTGGTTGAAATTATTATCTTGTAATTGAATTTTGACGTTTGAGGGCTAATACCCTTGGTATTAGCCATTATTATGAAGATTTAATGTTTTGGTTTGTTTATCTCGAATGCTTAATTTATTGTTGATTGCTTGTTTATGTTTTATCAATTTATACTTGTTTACGTGCTTTAATATGCGACCTATCATTCAACTGGATCTAGTGATACCGAACCAAGTTAGCAGAATGCCGAGATGGCTCTCCATATAGTGATTTATATATCTAGACCAATAGGATCATAAATAATGACCTATCTTCGCCTTTAGATTAGTGAGCTTAGTTGGACCGGCATGTGACCGTTGGGATCAACGAGTATGTTATTAATCAATTTGTAAAGACTTTGGCCAATGACTTACGATTGAATAATCAATTGCCATTAAGCAGTAAGTGGGTAAAGTCTCCTATGTAGCATAGGGTTTAACAAGATCACCATCACCATTGCTTTAAATACCCTTAAAAAGATTAAATCAGCAAATAAGAGCTTTATGCCGGATAGCGTTAATTATGATAGAATTCTACGTGTCTAGGTTTTAGGAAGAAGTCCCGCCTAAATCTTGGAATGATAAGGCCACCCTCGAATAAGCACCCTTTTTACCCCTCAAGTAGTATATAGGGGAAACGCCTAAGTCTTAAGAATGATATGCCGCCTCGAGATAAGTATTCATTACACCAAATAAACAAACCAACGTTCTAATTAGATAAATCATGGTTAATATAATTTTCTTATATTTGGCTAGACTACTCTTCTATCTTTTATCTGTTTGCTTGCGTGTGTTATCGTATCTTAAGTTGATCTAAGTCACCACAAACCTGTGCCAGTCTCTCATGCTGAAACCCCCCCTTATTTGTTAGAATTAGGATTAACATAGGTTTAGCATAGGTTTAACATATAATAAGCATAGGTTTAACATATAATAGAATTAACATAGTTTAAATTAACTTAGTTTAGTTAACCAAAATATTGATAAAATAAAAGATTAGTTCTCGCTCTTAGTGATCAACACCCTACTTACCACAAAACTCTATCTGACTAAGTGCACTGCCCGTTAACGTGTTTTTTTAGGTAAAGTAGACAAAATATAAATTTAAAACTTGAACTATCATAAAATACACCTACACGACGACACAATCAAGTTTTTTGCGCCGCTGCCGGGGAGTGAAATTTTAATCTTGACTTTTATTTAATATTTTGGTTTTAACATTAGATTAACTTAACCCCTAGAATTAGTGTAATTTAGATTAGTGTAGAATTCTGTGTATTTTTGTTTGTTTGCGTATTGCGTTTGTATAATACGGCGTATTCAGTTTACTGAACACAGCGTATTATGCTATTTGACAGCTTTCTTTCCTAGCAAATTTATCACAGGTAAATATGGACGACTGATATTCAAGCTTAATAGCCTATATATAAATATATGTATAT
>BQNB010093659.1:4293-26307 GCA_026074375.1 Tanacetum coccineum
ATGAATTTCGAAACAAGATCATCCCATGTAAGAATCGATCGAGGGGGTTCTTTTTCAAGCCAAATCCGGGCGGCCCCCTCGAGGGAAAATGGGAAAAGCATAAGCTTAACCGACGTACTCGGGACGTTCGGGAACTTCATTGTAGAAGTGATCTTGTTGAAATATCGAATGTGAGCATGCGGGTCTTCTTTGTCATGTCCAAAAAATTGTTTATTTTGAACAAGAGTAAGCAAACCATGCTTAAGCTCAAAGTTGTCCGCAGTGAATGCGGGAACAACAATTGCATCCTCGTAACCCTCGGTTGGTGCTTGGAGCAATTGCGCCATAGTACAATTATCGGCCATCGTAACTACGGGAGGATTAGGAGGATCTTGATTATTAATTGGTTCCTCAAGATTAAATGGTTCAACAAAAGTCGGTGGGACTTGTTGTTGTTGACGGTTAGAATTACGGGATTGAGAACGAGTGCGCATGCACTAAAATATAAAAAGAAAATTTATACTATTTTTTTTTTGATTTTTTTCTACAATTAATTCACCATTTATTTTAATAACGGACAATGAGATAAGACAACTTAAACCTAATAATCAACAAGCTTCACGGTAGCTCTCTAAAAGAAAAACGCACAAAGGAGCGGAGGAGCAGGAAAGCGTAAAGCTATTAAAAACCTTTTCCTTTAGGGTCGTAGTTCCTCAGAACAACCCTCCTTATACCCCTCTTAGAGTTTGTTTATCTTTCAAAGGTGAACCGTACCTCGCAAGTGACACAAAAGGCAAGTTTTTTTGATCTTTGGTTTGGGAACTTATTATGATAATGCTTCGATTGAGAGCATTATATTGATGATGATTTTTATTTGTTTTTATGGACAATGTTTTTATATTTTTGGTTTTTCTTGATATAATAAAAAGAAATGAAAAATATTTTTGTATTTTTATATTTTTAAGAAAATAACTTCACAAAGAAGGATCTTCAAAGCACAAATTGTCAAACGTTAAACGATAATCGCTTTACACTCCTCCCGGGCAGCGGCGCCAAAAATTGATTTAAAGTTTCTTTATATATATATATATAAATAATATATAAACCAAACCAAACCAAGTGACCCTTCATAAGGTTTAAAGAAAGAAAATCAATGAAATCTGAGTAGTATGTGATTCCCAGGTCGTTTTCTCGATGAGGAATGCAAATGGGAAGTCGAGAGTCGGTTTGATATTTGATGTTTAAATTCAACAAGATTTTGATTAATTTTTTAATTCTACGGAAAAAACAAGTAAAGGCAACCTAAAAAACGAAAGCAAATAAGGATTTAAACCTAAAAATAAGAACGAGATCCTAAACACGTTCTTTAAAAAACTAAATTGAGCAAATTTAACCCTACACCTAAATTTTTTTCATGTAAACCTAGAAAATATTAAAATAAAATTTTTAAAAAAGAATTAGATTTTTTGAGTATTTTTGTATTTTTAAGGAATTTTTAAAGATTTTAATCTAAGAAAAATTATAAAAAAAATAGTAAACTATTTTATAAAAATCTAGAAAAATCATTAAAAGTCCTAAAGGTTATAAGGAAGGCAGGAAAAATAAGCTGGGTCAGCCAGCTTATCAAATAAACTAAGAATAAGCTAATATAAGCTACGGCTTATTTAATGAAAATGGGGCTAAAAAAGGTTAAGTATTAAATGGTGAGTAAGGCTAACAAATAGCCCTACTGGTGCTGGAGGTTTATGTGTGTGTTGCTTGGGACGAGTGTGTGTAAAGGGAGAGGTCATAGGTTCGACCCCCATGCCTATCTCTTTTTTAAAAACAATGTTTTTATTTTTTATTTTACCAGCTTATAAAATAAGCAAAACTGACCAACTTTAACAAACATACTTTTTTCACAAACCACAAATAAGCACAGGAATAAGCACTTTGAGTTCACAGTTTAAGTCCTTTTTTACACTAAGTTATATAAAGCAATTTTTTTAGCTTTTAAAAACTAAATAAGCTAACGCAACTACTAAATAAGCTAAGACAGATAAGTACCTACACCTAATAAGAAAATCTAAACAAAAATAAGCTAAGGAAACAAGCAAATAAGCACAGAATAGCAAATAAGTAAAATGCCAAAACTAGTAATCAAAACAGCCACAAGGACACTTTTCGGCTCAATTATAGGCTCCAAATTAGAACCTTATGGCAAAGTGTCTTGTACCACTCAAAAACTTCACCTATAAGCTTTCTAAATTAGCAAAGAAAAGATAGTTTGAAAATCAAACATGCCATGAAAATTGCTTATGAAATTGGCTGTTTTCACTCAATGTATGCTGAGTTTTTATCTTTCAAATTCACTACTTTTGAGCTTAAAAATAAGCTAACAAACAGAACCGTATGAACTTGGGACCTCAAAACAGATCAACATTAGACCTCAAAGAACACATATCAACTTTCAAAAAGCAGTTTGAAATAAAGAATAAGCAAAAAAAATCAATTGAAAAAGATGTTTTTTCAATATTTTCAATCCTTTGTCAAATTTGACAGATTTTGTCAAAAACAAAATCAACAATTACAGACCTATTTCTAAGTTGTTTTAAGACTTGAACAAACACAAAACAATATCAAATATTCAATAATCAAAGACCAAATCATATGAACTGATTTGCACACCAAAATTCTCACAGATTCAAACGACAACTTGTATAACCTATGATTTTGAGATTTTTCACCTATAAACTTCTACCAACTGGATTTTATGATGAATTTAAGTTAAACTAACATGACCCAAAAGGCACAACTCATTTTGACCCATTTTGACCATTAAAAATAGTTAAACCAAACACCCTTTTAAATTCTGTTTTGGTATTTTTAACTTGATAAATGTTATTTAAGCCAAAACTTTGCAAAGACCAGATGTTTTATAGCTTATATAGAACCAAATGAACAAATTTAAACTTCCAAATAAACCAGGTTAATAAGCTAAACAACTATGCTAATTTATGAACTATTTTAGACAGAATTACGCCAAAATTTGCACAAATGATTTTCAAAATAAAAACTAGGTATTTTTAACTCTAAATATCATTAATAAGCATAAACAAGCAAATAAGAACAAACAATAAGCACCAATAAGCAGTTGAACAGTTAATAAGCTAAAACTTGAAAAATAGAAACTTACAAAACCCTTGCTTCAACAAGGCAAACAAGCTTAATAATAAGCTAATCTATAAGCTCTAGCTTGTCAAAAGACAAGCTAGTAACAGCAATAAGCCCTTCCATTTTTGGCTTATCTTCCAAATAGCTTTTTGAGTGATTTCTTTGTGAACTAGTTATTAAACAACAAGAAACTAGAAAGTTTTCATTGCTTTAGTATAAACAGCTTATAAGAGTATAAAATGAGAGCTTATGATAGCTTTTGAAACATAAATGAACTTTAAAACTTGAAAACAGATTTTAAAACCAAAATTTAAATTTCATTAAACTTTTAAAAACAATACAAGTAAAAGAAAGTACAATAAGCTAATTTTAAACTAAGATAAGCTGAAAGTAAAAAACTAGATGCCATTTAAGGCTTACAAGAGTCCTATATATATAATAAGCTAATGGTCTTGGGTCTTCATAATGTGTTTCTTTTGTGAGAGGGCTGGGGCACTTGTGCTTTTGGTGTGAGAGCAGTCATCAATCAATCTTAGCCATCAAATTTGAGTGTTGCCCAAGCCTATGATCTCAACCCTTCAATCTTTGTCTTTATCCTTGTCGAATTGGGTTAATTAGGATTTCCAACATGGAATTGGAGGTTTGTGGTGGGGTTAAGGTGGGATGGTGATGTTTTTGTTGTATGTTGAAGGGTTTTGTCTGGTTTCTGCAGGAATCAGACACACACAAAGCATGTGTGTAGGAGATGTACACTAATATTGGTGCCTTTTTTTATTTAACATGAAAGATTAGAAGTTGGCAAGTTAAGTCCCTCAACATGTATAGTGGTTTTGCAAACATAGTCCTTATGGTATAATTGTTATAAGGGATTTGGCAAGTTTGGCCCTTGAGGTTATATTGTGTTATTGCATGGTTGGTCCTTGTGGTGATATAAGACTTAACAACCGTTGGAATGGGCTGTTTAGTCTTAAAGGTTTTGGGCTTTCTTATTGGTTTTGGGCCGAGTATAAAAAGAAGGGTTTTAGGCCTATTTATTGGTAATAGTCTTCTTATAATACGTTAATGGGCTGACCCGGCCCATTAGATGGGTACGGGTAGGCCCATTAAGTATTTCTTTAGTTTTGGCTCGGCTTTGACTTTGACTTTGACTGGGTTGACTTTTTGGTTGACTTTTTACACTCTTTTCATTCTCGTGCTCGGTTTTGTCCGTTTTGCTTCGATTTTTTTTGTCCTTTTCTTAGATATCCGTTTCCTGCACAATATAAAAGAAAGCATACAAATACAATGTATTTTTTGTACGTTTTTGGTCATTTAAGTCCGTTTTTAATGGAAAATGGTATGTGTAATTAAGCACATACCACATCTTCTTCATATAGTTTTCATATTGATCAACAGATTCATTATAGACCAATAACAATTACCTAGAGGATGCAACAACATAAGGGGTTAGAGTAGACTATTTAACTTCACTAAGGATGATGTAAGCTCACCTTTTTGGGGAGAAATGAAGTTAAACTCCAAGGACACACCCTTTTTATTTCGACAAAAGGGGGAGAAGAGTGTAAACAAAGAAGGTAATGTAAAGGTAGTATGGCGATACAAGTAACTTTTACATTTACTATATATTACGTTTACATATTTTGTCATCAACAAAAAGGGGGAGATTGTTAGTGCAAATATTACGGTATTTAATCTACACAGTCTCGTTTGTTTTGTTGATGACAAACATGTAACTTGTAATACATAACGTAAATTGTAAAGTTACTCGTAATTATTATGTGTGTCAATATACATCAACACATCTCTACGTCTCGATTCCTCGTATGTTACAACACAGGTTCATACATGTTTGTTATGTTTCATTATGATCAAACCTCATTTCACACTTTGAATATTTTTAAACATAAGTAACTTACATTTTAAGAATATATACATTTTACTTTAACACATTTCTTTAAAAGAAAAAAGCTTGTAATTTTACCTCATCCATGACATCACCATATCTTACCAAATCTGGAAAAATCTCTCCAAGATTGCATAAGATCTTTCAATATTTTGCAAATCAAAATTTGGATTTTGTTACTGTAGGCCGGTTCCGCCAGTTCCCTTTGATTTACAAGCCGGTTCCGTTGGTGAACAGTTGGTGGTTCTGTTCAGCTTTTCCTATAAATAGAAGAGCCTTTTCAATCCATTTTTCACCATTTTTCACACACTTTTCCACCATTTTTCACTCATTTAGATCTTTAGGTTTTCATCTTAAACACCCCATGTTTATATGGTCATAATGATTCTAACACTCATCTTGTTGTAAGCATACTTTCATGATGATTCACCAAAGCAAGCCTTGAAGATCATGCCATTTCCACCCACCACAAAGCATACATATATGTAGATCTACAAGATTGAAGATCCCATCATCATCATCATCCAATTGAAGGCTTCATATCAATGGATGTTCATATAGATTAGGAATTCATATCCAAGTAACATATATGTCTTGGTCTTCATTGTAATCACATTGTTTTAGATAGTTTATGTGTTTGTGCCATAAAACACAAGGTTTGTTATGTTGGGCCATAAAACATAGCGGGGTTTTGGGTTGGTTCTACCCTCAATGTAAGGACTCGGTATTTAGCTTTGTACCAGATAAAGTGTAAGTGACGATGGGTTGGTTCTCCCGGTGTTAGGTCTTGGTATTTAGCTTAGTACCGGAGCAACGTTGTATAAGGTTTTCTCCGCCGAGAAGGGAGATTGTTGATCTAGTAAAGTAGGGCGGAGAGGAGTTTCGTGACCGAACTACTATAAATCATCGTGTTCGGTTTGCTTTCTCTTTACATACCGTTATCTCTTTATGCTTTAATTATGCTTATGTTATGGATTGTTGTGTATGATTGTGTTGTGACTACATGATTTATTTATGATTTATATTGTCTTAATAGTCATAGATTATATTTAGTATTTTCCATATGAAGTCATAATTGTTCGGGTATTTGATACACAAGTTTTTAATTTTTAATCAAAAACGTATTAACCCCCTCTATGTTTTCCACACATTATAAAACAAGATGACTTCCTACATTTCGGTTAAGTAATGTTGAAGGCACTTCATAAGCAATTCTTTAAATCTTTCCCACGCATGGAAAAGGCTTTCATCGGGTTCCTGCTGGAAGCTGTTGGTTTCTTCCACTTTCTTTGCGGTACAGGTAGGTGGACAGTATTTGTTTAGAAATTTAGTTTTAAGAACTTCCCAGGTTGTAATTGAGCCTGATGGCTGGTTCCTTAACCATCTACTTACGGCTCTACTGAAGGATACAGGGAAGGCTTGAAGCATGATTTGATCTTGATTTTTCTTTAGGATGTGAAATAAGTCAACAATCTCTAGAACCTTCTTGATGTGCTCGTTTGCGTCTTCATGTTCTGAGCCACTGAAAGTATTGTCACGAAGTTCCTTGAGAAATTTTCCTTTCAATTCAAAGTGGGTGTCTTGGTTGATCGTGGGCCTAGTAACACTCGACCCATAATATCATCGGGTTTTGCTCATGTACTACTCCATTGTTTCTCTTACTTCTTCCTCTAATTGTTCCTCAATGTCAAAAATGTGATCGAACTCTGGTGAATTCGATTCTGCGAGACTTGGTGTATCGAAAAGCCTCCTACTTGAATGAAATTTTTGTTTCGGGTTTTCAAAAGGTGAGAGTAGTTCCTTTGTAGAACTTCTTGTCATGCACTACCTGAAACAAATGACAATAAATTGGTAGGATATGTCCTGATGAGAGAAATCAAATGTAGAATCGAAACAAATAGACTTTTGGTTTGCTACTGTATCATTTGACAGATACGCCGTATTCAATTAATTTGAATACGCCGTATAGGTCTGTTGAATACCAATACGCCGTATTGAATTCACAGAATACGTCGTATTATTTGGAAGAACAGATACATCGTTTAGACTGTAAAACTCAATACTTTGTTCTGGGTAGAGGTTTGATACGTCGTATCTAACTGGTGGATATCGCGTATCAAGTGATCAATCAGAACAAAATACTTATTTAAAAACAATTAAATGCGGGAATTCAGATAAACAATTTAAACACACAATGCAAATAAATACAAACAGAATTAAATAATTAAATTAAACTAGATTAATTAATGGTTAAAAATACTAATAAGAATAAGGTTTAATTAATTCACTCCCCGGCAGTGGCGCCAAAAACCTGATGTGCTATTGTGTAGGGTCAATTATTTGATTATTAAGTTTTAAATTTATATTTAGCCGACAAACCTAAAACAACACTTTAACGAGCACTGTATCCCGTCAAGATGGAGTTTCACGGTAAGTAGGGTGTGGAACACTAAGAGTGAAACATTAATCCTAAATTCTATCAGTATTTTAATTATTCTAATTAGTCTATTTACTGGTTAAACCTATGCTATATATGTTGTCCAATGGTATGCCATGGTGTGGAAATAGTAAAGTTTTGCGACTATGTTTTATGCGGCAAAGAAAAACCAGGTCGGTAGGGTAATGGGTTAAAACGAGTGATTTTGGGTATATGTGATTGGCGAGGTTAACTAGACGTGTATATTACCCTTTTTTCCACCGATATGTAGCGTTTAGTTTAGGAATAGCAAACAATGTATATCTTAATAATAAGCTTGCCACATGATCAATAGGCTAATTATATGAATATACTGTCCTTTTGACCCGTTAATGAGTAAGAGCGTCGATTGTGTTACAACAGACAGGAATGATAAGATGCAGCCCCCCTTCCATCCAAAAATAGCACACCAGGTATTAAGTGCAATTTCTATCGTGGAAAATATACAATCTAAGTTTAATGTTTGCTGCTTTTCTTCTAAACGACTTTGCTACTAATTAAGATAAATTTTTGAGGTATTATTTCCCTAGGCAGATGTTGCAGGTCTTATAAGAAACGTTCCTCACTTGCATCTGGACAATAAAAAGCATCGTCTGCAAGACAGGTCTACCTGTGCCCTGATTGAGCAAGATATGATGGTCAACCAAACGTGCCTGGGCATAAATCTGAAATTTTGAGTTGCCTACAGTATTACTACTCTTACTTTTTTAGTCGGAGTATGGTCATTCTTCAGCCTGTGTGTTTCGTCGCGTATGAGAATATCACAAGAGCCACTATCATTGAATTTTGTTGACTGTATCTGAAAGGTCACATAGGAAACAATTAGTACTTGAAACCATCCGAAGTCAATTGGAGTCTAATTCTGAAATCAATAGATGTTTAACAACCTCCGCCTGCAACCGGCTGCGCAGGCTACTGAAATTATCAATGTGACTGCTTTCACATAGAGCCACAGGCACATAGTATATGATGGAGGCTTCGGCTAACCGGAACTGAAGGTTGTCCCATTGTTGGTTTTGAATGGAGGTACTTCTTGATTTTGATGTTAAACATTTGTACATTTTTTAGATTGCGCAGATACATTGATACATATACCTCATACATCTTTTATAAATGGTGTTGGATCAATATCAAAACGTGTTCCAAAAGATATTTATATTTTTTTATTCGGTAATTTCTCTTAATCAGATCGTTTAATGAACCCGTAATCTGCTTTGACTTCGTTTTAATGATGTGTTGTGAAAGGGAGTCATATAATGGTGAGAATTTTTACAATATTTGCTGTATGTGCATAATTGGGAAGCATGTTAAATGCATACAATAATTGATTCTGGAAACTAATATGTATAGTAAATATATAGACATGTGTTTTTAGTTTGCTTTGCAAGTAGTAAGATTTTTGAATTTATGTAGCAGGTTTTCTTTGATTGGATGATGTGCATTTTTCCACTAGACGCTTCTTCATCATTATCATACTAGCTAAGAGGGCAACAAAGACATTGCATATCATTCATGCTTATTAAACATCACATGTTAATACGTAATGACTAGAAAATATGTGATGCTAACACGAGCTCGGCAACATTAAGACGTAGTAGCTTTCACCCAAACTGGCCTGGATTGTATATCGGCAGCCCATGCGCTAACGTAGCAATACTACTGTAACAAACATCCGCCATCAAAAACACATGGTATTAAAAAACTCGTTTATATAAAGATCATCTTTGTACTTTGAAATATTACCAGAGGACACGTACCTTCATATGGATGGTCTTGATAGTCCTTCCTGGTCCCGCTTAAACTGTCATTGAATATACAAAATGATGACAAGAGTTTAATTTAAATCTTAAAAGTTGATACCTACTTAGGTTTCGTTTGGTTTTTTTGAGGTTTTACCTCTTTATTTATAAACCATATCTGCAGAAGAAAAGGTATATCTAAAGTCTTCGCATTTTTGTTTATTTATCTTTTTACTAGTGTTTTTTACGTTTTCGTCTGTTTTTTTACGTTTTGGTTAGTTATTTTACGTTATCGTCAGTATTTATACATTTTCATCAATATTTTTACGTTTTCGTCAGTTTTTTACGTTTTCGTCTATTTTCTACGTTTTCGTCAGTTATTTTACGTTTTTGTCACTTTTATTTTACGTTTTCTTTAGTTTTTTTTTTTACGTTTACGTCAGTTTTTTTACGACTGCATCAGTTTTTTTATGTTTGCGTCAGTTTTTTACGTTTGCGTCTGTTTTTTACGTTTTCATCTTTTTTTTACGTTTTCATAAGTTATTTTACGTTTACGTCAGTTATTTTACGTTTTCGTCATTTTTTTTACGTTTTCGTCAGTCAATTTTTACGTTTTCGTCAATTATTTTACTTTTTTGTCAGATTTTTTTACGTTTTCTTTAGTTTTTTTATGTTTATGTCGGTTTTTTTACGCTTGCGTCAGTTTTTTTACGTTTGCGTTTGTTTTTTACGTTTCGTCTAATTTTTTACGTTTTAGTCTACTTTTTACGTTTTTGTCAGTTTTTCACGTTTTCGTCAGTTTTTCACGTTTGCGTCAGTTTTTTTATGTTTCCGTCAGTTTTTACGTTTTTCATCAGTTTTTTTACGTTTCCGTCAGTTTTTTTAAGTTTTCGTTAGTTTTTATACGTTTTGTCAGTTTTTTACATTTTCGTTATTTTTTTACGTTTTCGTCAGTTATTTACGTTTTCGTCTTTTACGTTTCCATCTGTTTTTTACGTTGTCGTACTTTTACGGACGAAAACTTGAAAAAACTGAAGAAAACATGCGAAAACGTTAAAAAATAAAGGAAAACGTAAAAAGACATACTCAAACGTAAAAAGACGGACGCAAACGTAAAAAGAGGTTAGGGCTGTTGAGGAGCGTTGGAGGAAAAAAGAGCACTAGGGGGTGTGAAGCGAAAACGTAGAAAAAATGTTACGAAAAATCATAAAAAACGGACGAAGACGTAAAAACAGGCAAAAACGTTAAAAAACAGACGAAAAAGTAAAATAACTAACAAAGACGTAAAAACATAGACGAAAACATAAAAAAGTAGACGAGAACGTAAAAAAGCAGACGAAACGTAAAAAAACGGACGAAATGTAAAAAACCAGACAAAAACGTAAAAAACATAAAAAAAAACCTGACGAAAACGTAAAAAAACGGACGATAACGTAAAAAAACTGACGATAACGTAAAAAACGAATGAAAACGTAAAAAAGCTGACGAAAACGTAAAATAATTGACGAAAACGTAAAAAACTGACAAAAACGTAAAAAACTGACGGAAACGTAAAAAAATGACGAAAACGTAAAAAAAACTAGCGAAAACGTAAAAATACTGACGAAAACGTAAAATAACTGACGAAAACGTAAAAAAAACTGACGAAAACGTAAAAAACTGACGAAAACGTAAAAAAAATTGACGAAAACGTAAAATAACTGACGAAAACGTAAAATAACTGATGAAAACGTAAAAAAAATATTATATATCGTAGAAAAACGGAGGGAAAAACGTAAAAAAATCGTAGAAAACGGGATTTAAAATGGATGAAAACGTAAAAAAAAAACGTACAAAAAAGAATAAAGACGATTGAAAAGGTATAAACCAAGAAAAAGTAGGAATTGTTTAATTATAGTAGAAAGAAGTTGAGAAAAGATTGTGTACGTGTGTGTGTGTAGGACCAGTTTTGTCTGCATTGTGATGAGAGGTTAGAAGTGATTTTTACCATTTATCTCTGCAAAAAAAACAAACAAAAAACGTATAAGAAACTGCAGACATAAGTGGTGAAAAAAAGTTAGAAGAAGTTATTTGAAAAAAACAAACAAAGCCCTTAATGCGAATACATTATAAATATTTGCAATATTATGTGTGTCAGCATGTGTGATGGAAACTCACGTTGATTATGGCCCTACTCCTTTTCGTTTATATCACTCATGGTTTTTTGGAAGATGACTTTCATTCTGTTATTGAAGATTCATGGAATAATGATGGTATTTCTGCTTCTAACTCCATGATTCTTCTTAAAAATAAGCTAAAATTATTGAAGCAGAGATTGAAATAGTGAAGTAGCATTAAGAGAAGAAACAAGGATCATGACAGGAAAGTTATCCAAGATTCCCTTATTGAGATTGATCTTCGTCTTGATAAAGGGATTTGCTATCCTGATGATCTGACTAAACGCGCAAATTTATTTCGTGATCTCAAAGATATTGACCATAAAGACTCTACTGACTTGGCTCAAAAAGCAAAAATCAAATGGGCCGTTGAGGGGGATGAGAACTCCAATTTTTTTCACGACATTGTGAACAAGAAAAGAAGACAAGTTGCCATTAAAGGTATTTTAGTCGAAGGTGAATGGATTGAAAATCCGAATCGCGTTATATCTGAATTCTATTCCTATTATTCGAACTTGCTCTCGGCTCTAGCATTGGATCGATTTTTGCTTGATGACAATTTTCCAAGGCGTTTAGATACTGATCAAGCTTATGATTTGGAGGATATGGTATCTAATGAAGAGATCAGAAAAAGAGTGTTTTTTAAATGGGATTGTGCTCTGAAAGTTCGCCAGGGCCAGATGGAATGTACCTTCGTATTTTTTTAGAAATTTTAGATATTGTGGTGGTGACGTGACCAATGTACTAAGATTTTTTCATCTTAGCTCTTTCCCCCAAAGCTGCAGTTATCATTCGCAGTGCCCTAATCCCTAAAAGTAGATGATGTAAACAACTTCAAAGAGTTCAGGGCCTATCAGTTTTAATTGGTTGCCAATATAAAATTATTGGTAAGATTCTAGCAAATCGTCTTTGCCTTGTTATTGGTGACATTGTTAGTCAAGAACAGTCAGCGTTTATCAAAGGAAGACAAATAATGGATGGCCCTCTCATCCTTAATGAGGTTATATCCTGGTGCAAGGCTAGAAAGGAGCAACTTTTAATGTTTAAAGTTGATTTTCAGAAAGCGTTTGACTCGGTTAGGTGGGATCATCTTGACGACATTCTTGGCAAGTTCGGTTTCGGAAACAAATGGCGTGGGTAGATTCGTGCCTGTCTTCAATCTTCTAAAGCTTTAGTTTTGGTCAACGGCTCTCTAACGGATGAATTTTCTTTTCATAGAGGGTTAAGGCAAGGAGATCCCCTTTCTCCCTTCCTTTTTATCCTCGTCATGGAGAGTTTGCATGTTTCTTTTCAAAGGCTCATCGATAGAGGTATGTTTGATCCTATTTTTTTAGGAAAAGAAAATAAGGTGCCTATTTCTCACTTATTCTACGCGGACGATGCTATGTTCATTGGTAAATGGTCCGCTTCTAAATGTTAACGTTTCATGCATGTGTTGTTACTTGCTTTTTTTCTTGCTTAGGTGTAAAAGTAAATGTTCATAAAAGTAGCATCTATGGTGTGGGTGTTCGATCTGCTGACGTTCAACATATGGCTGAAAACTTTGGTTGCATAAGCAACAATCTTCCTTTTACTTACTTGGGTGTGAAGGTCGGTGCCAATATGATGCGGCTAAATTCGTGGAGCGATGTAGTCAAAAAGGTGTCGAATAAGCTATCTAATTGGAAAGCCAAAACCCTTTCTGTCGGGGGTAGACTCACCCTTTTAAAGTCCGTACTTGGTGCAATCCCGTTATTTAAAGCTCCTGAAGGTATTATTTCTCTCTTAGAAAAGATGCGTAATAAAATTCCTTTTTCGGGTGCGGGACACAGTGATCGCAATAAATCACTTGGGTTTGTTGGAATAAAGTATTGGCTCATAAAAATAAAGGAGGCCTTGGAGTTAACAGTTTATTCGCCCTTAACCTCGCGTCGATTTTCAAATGGATTTGGAGATTCTTAGCTTCTTCCTCAAGTTTATGGATTAAAGTCATCAAATCGATTCATGGTAACTCTTGTGCTCTTGATAATCCCTACTTGTCTCGGCTCGGGAACTCGACTTGGATTGGGATTCTTAAAGCCATTAACAAGCTTAAGGTTAAAGGAGTAGATTTGATGGGTTTCTGTAAAATAGTCATTGGGAACGGCAGCACTACGAGATTTTGGCATGACATATGGTATGGTGACATTTGTTTCAAGGAGAAATTTAAGCGGCTGTTTAATTTGGAGCTTCAAAAAGATGCTAATGTCGCTTCTAAATTGCAAGCTTCTAATGTTGCTTCTTCCTTTAGACAACCTCCTCGCTCAGGTATCGAAAACTCGCAATTCATAGAGCTTGAGCAGATTCTCTCTTCCATATCTTTATCATCGGTTAGTGACCGATGGTCTTGGACTCTTCATGGCCTTAGGAACTTTTTCGGTTAAATATGTGAGACGAGATTGACAAACAATGTCCTTGTTGTTTCCTCCTCTCAAAATAGTGGTCTAAGGTCTTCCTATTAAGCTTTAATGTGTTTTCGTGGGATGATGTCGACAGATTCATACCAGGTCCATAATCTCTATATATGAGGTATTAATATTACATGCATTTTGTGTCTGAACTGTGGGGCCGCCATTGAAAATCATAATCATCTTTTTTTCAGTTTCTCGATGTCTGTGGAGTTAGCTCGGCTAATTGGTAGATGGTGGAACATTCATATTCCTATTTTTGATGATCCTTCTTCATGGGATTCGTGGTTCAACGGTATGAATCTCTCTAGTATGCAAAGAAGAATTTTGGAAGCCACGTTTGTCTCTATATGGTGGCATATTTAGAAGTTCAGGAATTTGTCTATTTTCTCCTCGAAGAAGCCTCGGAAAGAGAGGATTTTTGATGAAATTGTTTCTCATACTTACTTTTGGTTGAGCAATAGGTGTAGAAGTTTCAATGTTAGTATGGATGTGTGGTTAAATGACCCGTTAAACGCTTTATGATGTATTTCCTTTTAGTCTAGCTTCTTGCTAGCTCCTTTTTATAAATTTTCGCCGTTCAAATTTTTTTTTAATACATTTAGGCATTCGCGGAACCACTAAAATTTATCTATGCTTCAACAAATACCCATTATTATTTCCAATAATCAAAGTTTTATAAAACTTCACCCATGTTAGCATTTTTGGTCAAATTTTAATTAAAAGACAACAACTAGGACATAAACCTCACAAGTATACACTTTGTATTAAACTACACTTTCTTTTTCTTTAAGTATTACACTAGATATTTTCATAAAAGATCAAAATCACCAACTTGTTCATTCCCTCCCATTGAATTCGTGGGATAACAACCATATGGGGAGACATTTAGCACATATTCAACCCACTAGTACTTGTACCATCCTAGTATCATTAAGGTTTAGCATAGCTAGTGTTCTTTGACCAACATTCTTCCTCGTTTCACTCTTAATGTCTTTGACCACTTTTCTAGTATATGTAAAGATGTAATGTTAGTTATCATGTGATACTTTCCATTTCATTAGGCAAAATTCAACACATTCTTTGTTTCTTCCTTCCATACCCACGTCCCATATTAAAGCATACTTTTTCTTTCTTGTAAGCTTACATGTGATCTTGGGTATTATCTAAGGTGTTTGGAAGTTTGGGTTATCATTTCTAGCAAAGTTTAAATAAGATCAAGTTAGGATTTTCTCATTAGGGTTAATATTGTGTTCTTCATCATCTTGCTCTTCTAAGGTCTTTTAAACTCATACTTTTCAATACTTTACTTTCATATTTTGCATGTTAGTTATCTTGTTAAATCACCACCTAGGGTTTTATTTTCATGTGTTATAAAATGAAATGAGTATATTATCATGGACATTACTTGGACTAATGATGAACTAGAGGACCTAAAAATATATGAGGTCTTGTGGTAATAAAATATATGTAGAGAACTGGTTGCAAGGTTAACTAAGTAAAACTTATAATAGTAACTTTTTACTCATTTTTATTAAATATCTCAAACGTACTGTTTTAATTTCGAAACTTTAAACATTTATTTTATATTTTATTAAAAAAATACTTCATCTTACGAGGATCGTAAGCATATAAAGAACTCGAATATCCGAATTATAACGAAGAAGTTACGTTATTTACAAGTTTACGATAAAAAAAAAAGTCTTTTTATTTATTTTTTATAAAAAAATTGACTACTGTTCATTGCAGTGGGCTGATGGAAAATATTTTAGTTAAATAGAACTTTTAATTACGAAGGCATGCTCTAAAGAATCACTAAAATCGGAGTTAAAACGAGTAAGATACGGCGTTACAAAGATTCGACATAATATATATATATATAAGCTGTGAAACCGTGCACGTTTCAGCGGCTGCTGAAGCTCACTTTCGAGGGCCTTCGGGTCCGATTGAGTCGATGTGTAAATCTACAAAGTTGTTCGGAACGACATTTTACATAAACCTGCCAATTTTCATAATTTTCGGATGTATAGTTTGTAAACTAGACACGTTTCCTGACATGAATAGTGTTGGTTCGTTTTAATAAAAAAAATTGCGAAACATTTTAGAATCATTTATATAATATTTATATGAGTTTTAACTTTATAAATATTATTTTGCAAGACGATTAAACTACTTATACGGTAACATTATGTAAGTAATAACAACATTAAATCGAGTGTTTTTGGCGAATAACTAAATTATTAGACAAGTATACTATCTTTGCACATACAATTACGTGGACATTTATTTTTCAAGATACAAATTTATATTGTTTAAATCTTATAAATTAAACAAAAAGTATTAGTTGGTGGTGTAACATTATAACTTGTGATGTAGTATTTACTATAAAATAGTTTACTTGTTACGCCCCCATATTTAATTAGGTTGCATTCGGACGTTCACGTGACGTTTTCACTTATTTGATATTCACTATCCGTTCATTCACTGAGGTGAGTTCATAACCCCACCTTTTCTCTTTTAATGGTTTTCTTAAACTGTTTTCGGGGTGAGAATACATGCTCATTTACTAAGCAAATTTATTGATTTCTACTACTTAAGTGTTACATGACTAATTTTACTAAAGCCTTTACTTGCTTACTACATGATTTTGAGAACATTGAATACCTATATATGAAACTGAGAGTTTCGAACACATTACTTGTTATACTTTGGACAAGTGTTTAAATTGTATGCTATCCAAATTTATTTGTTGAAATGCTAATTACCTAAGAGCCACGAATATACTGTGTGCAAATCCCGTATATTACGATACTGGTTGCAATTCCCTTATAATTACGAATACTGGTGCAAATCCCTTATAATTTACGAACCTTGTTTTGCAATTCCTAAGAATTATGAATACGGGCTTGATGTCATGAGTTTAGTGCAATAATACTTGTTTTATATTTAGACTTGGTGAATCTGTTTCCCTTGTCTATAATACCTACTTTGGACTACGGAGTATGTACGTAGTCCGCCATTGCTTAAATCTTGTGGTCCACTAAACTGTTCGATTACATTAACCTTTCTTGATTTATTGAATCACTACTTGGATTTCAGAACTGATACTTTGAAATGTTGTAACGCTACTTTTCTTACTGAGATATTTCTTAAATTATTTCCAACACTGCTTTTACTTAAACCCATACGAATTATCAACATTATTGTTGACGTTTTGCATGTATTTTCTAGGTTATTATTTGCTAGTTGGAGCTATTGGGAGCATTAGAGTCGCGCGGTTATATATATTTTTGAAGGCTTATAAATTGAGTATCTTCGAACAAACGTTTTTTAACAAAATGTTTTCTATTGCATTATAAATGGGACCCTTTGTAAACTCTGATTTTAATATATCAAACGTGAAATTTATTCTAAACGTCTCTTTTGAGGTTGTTTTCTGTGACTCATGTGTATGGACTATGAAGTAGCACCCCATTGTTACCATTCCACTGCTACCAGATTTTGGGGGTGTTATAACAATGATCCAGATAATCAATGAACAAAACTAAGATCAAAGAGATCTTTTACAAAGAAAACTGATATGAAACCCTTGAGAGAGAAACAAGAGAGATGAGTGAGAAAAACATATAGTAAAAGTGAAGAAACCCTAGCTCCTCATTCCTTATATACATAGCTTTTCACTTTATACCCTACACAATGAAACTTAATAAAACTGAACCAAAGTTATGTTAGAAATAAATAAATACCAATATGCCCCTTGAACTATCATAAGCTTGCTTAATACTTTTAACACCCCCCCTAAAGCTTATGACCCAAAAAGGTTCACCATTCCAAACTTTTTAGTCAAATAACCATGTTGAAATGACCCAAGAGCTTTGGTCAAAATATCAGACACATTTTTCTTAGAATCAACTTTTACTGTCATAATCAAACCTAAAGTAACTTTCTCTCTAACCAAATGCACATCTATATCAAAGTGTTTGGTTTTCTCATGCATAACTGAATTAGCAGCTATTTGTATTGCAGATTTGTTATCACATTACAAATTAGCTGGAATCAATTTATTCAGATTCAAATCCTTCATAATCTTAACAATCCACATCACCTCAGAAGTAGCAGATGCCATTGATCTATACTCAGAGTCATAGCATGCTATAATGTTAAAGTCAAATTTGCCTTTTAGAAAACTAAATACCATTTCCAGATGCTAATTTTAAGTATTTCAAAAGTCTTAAAGCAATATCAAAATAAGACTTTAAAGGAGAATGCATAATCTGACTCAAGCAGTGAACAACATATGAAATATCATGTCTGGTTAATGTTAGGAAGATCAATTTACCAACTAATCTCTATTAATTTGTAATATTAACCAAAAACTTATCACTCTTAGATTCTTTATGAGCAAGAACAATGTTTTCAGGTAATGGTGTCATAACATGCCTACAAGCCAACAAACCAAACTCATGAAGAAGTTCAAGACAATACTTCCTATGTGACAAACACAACCCATTACTAGTTTTTAATTTTAAACTCTCCCAAATCTTTAATTTTAAACTTATTACACAAGAACTGTTTAGACTTAACAATTTTATTTTCATTAGTACATGTGATGAGATTGTATCCATATATTCGTATATTCGAAGAATTTTTTTTTATTATTTTTAAAAAATAAAGAGTGATCATTTTTTGATTGTTCAAAACCAGCTTCTCTAAGAGCCTCAGACAACTTATGGTTCTACTGTTTTGGGGTTTGTTTCAATCCATATAAAGACATTTTTAGTCTATACATTTTATTATCAGCAGGATTAAAGAACCCGGGTGGAGGTAACATATACACCTCCTCATTCAACTCACCATACAAAAAAGCATTACTAATGTCCATTTGAAAAATATTCCAATTATTTTGAACCGCGAGATTTAAAGGACATCTCACAATTCCTATTTTTACCACATGACTAAAGGTTTTTTCATAATCAATACCTTCTTTTTGACAAAAACCTTTAGCAACAAGCCTAGCTTTGTATATTTCTATTTCACCATCATATTTTCTAGTAAGAGAAAGTAGAGAACATGAAATGTATTAAGTGAAATGAAACATACAACCAACCAACCACCTCTCCAAGGTATGGAGAGGTATATTTATACTCCTATTTGGCCGGTCATGGGCCTTATAAGGCTTTCCATGGGCCTTTGGGCCATATTAGCTTATAAACTAAACATTGACTAACTACAGGCTTTTGACTAGTTAATATTGGAAGTGAACGAGACTTTTTTTGTTCCTAACAATCTCCCCCAAGGGAGGTCACTCCAATTTTACAAAATTTAAACTTAGCATACTATGCTTCGACTTTAGTCTTGAGCTCGTAGTCTTTAACTTAATGCATTAACTTGTGCTTTGATGTGAGTAATAATTACACTTTAGGGGTATTGAGCTTGTTCTTAGCTTATCTTAGGTGTGATCTTGAACACTAGAGGATCATCAACAAGCATATCTCGTTTTGCATCTTGTGAACTTTTGACTTCTGGACCACCATTGCTCAAACCTTTTTAATTTGTGACTTTGAAAGCTTTAATGTCGCATCTTTGATTGTAATTTTTTATTTACACTATGACACTTCGAGAAAGTCGGTTTTTTGGTTTTTGGTATCAGAGTGAAGGAAACTTCTTTGAAATTCTTTGACTTTAATACTTTGTCACTTCAAGAGTACGGTATTAGAGTAGCGAAAGTCTTGAAACATGTTCTTGAGCTTTCATGATGTCTTTATGTTTGTCGGTCGGATATGAGCATGTGGCTATGAATCATGACTCGTCTAGAATCAGTTGCACCAATCGTCGGGAGTAGTACCTGCAGGTTTAGGTTAGTGATAATCAACAGATATGGACGAAAGTGTCTTTGTCACTTCGTCGAATACGGTTGCAATAACCACGGTTCCCCGTTGATCAGTATAAATACTGCCTGTGATCAGGTATAATTCCGAAGAACCTCCTTGACAGGGTTTCGCAGCTACACTAACCGTTCTCATTACTGGCGCGTCTCAAAGCAGACAACACGGTATGAGTGAACCAGCAAGACGAAGTCTCACCGATTGAATAGAAAAATCGATTTGAAAATCAATCGACGTGTCACTTGCTAAAGTGGTTTTGTGACACATCGAGAGTGTTAATCATTTCAAAATTCATCATCAATTTTCAATTCATAACCTAGAACAAGTTTGATTATTATCGAATCGCACCATCATTTCTTTCCAGTTGTCACAAGTTTGATTCATATAGAATCACACAAGTCACCTACCATGAGCTTGTTTGATGTTGGCTCAAATAGGATTTCCATCTTCACTGTGAATTATATCACTCGGATGTTCTGGAAAAATCACAAGGATAATGCGTAGGACTCTTAGTATATTTCTCATTATTCACATTGTGTGAGATAGCAAGTAAAATTTTGACAAGTGTCCTAGTGAGATTTATGGATGATCTCTTTTGGCTCTAGACTCAATTGTGCACTTTGCTTTTAGTGATCAGAGGCTGGAGCAGACTGTTACCTTTTCAATATCAACTAACTTGGAGTGAGAAAGTTGATAGAAATGCGTGTAATCTCCGTGAGAAATGAAACAAGAGTCTGTTAAGAGACCTTGAGTGGCTAGGGAGGGTTGTGCATAGCGTCACTGGGTCCATGACTGTCTTCAATGTCAGACAACACCTTAGTGTTTCTAACAGATTACATATTGACTTGGTTTCTGCCTAAGTATATGGAGGGCTTCTTTCTTTACACCATTTATCCTTACATTTCTTTTTCATTCTTCAACCCTTTCAATGCTTATCAAGACTTCATAACTAACACCTTATTGGGTTTGTTCCAGTGTTAGTTCCATCTCAATCGGCATTATTCTAGATTCTTACTTTTTTCTCCTTTTGTATCATACCTAAGGACTTCTACACTAACTAGTGGATATCCCTGGGTAGATCCCTCCGGTTCTGGCTGGATCATGGGATTTGAATACCTAAGCCTAACCGCCTTATGACTCCATAAATTTAAGTACATGGTCGGTCTTTTAGGCACAATCCTTCCAAAATCATTGAAAAATTTCAATCAAAGTGTTTGATATAAATATCAAAAGATTTACACTTTGAGAGTTTTTCATTATCACTAAAATCTCCCCCTTAACATGTGCATCGTAATCGTAGTACATGCTAAGTGTGGAGTGCATTGAGTCCATTTTATATGATCACATTTCAATACAAATTAGGTTCAGTTTAATCACATTTTCTCCCCTTATCCAAAATGTTAATCCCTTGATATTTTGGATATCAATTGATTAAACGTACGGGGATAAAATGTTACATAATATCAAACAGGAACATTTTAATGCTCCCCCTCAATTTTTGAGGGTTTATAAGACAGTGTTGAGTACAATAATTTGAAATTTTTTGAATTTACTAAGAAATTCTTGAAAATTTTGTACTCGAGCACTCCTTAATGTCACCTTAATATCTACACTACATATATACAAATTTCACAAGTTAATTATTATGTACAAGGTTTGACCTGATTATGATGAGGACATCATATGATACATCATATGGTCCTTTGCAGCAGTCGCAAGTCACCCTCGTACGGTCTCCCACCAAATTATGCTTGTATATTGCTTGTTTTGTCATTTGTGATGTGTAGGTACGGATATTGCAAAAATCAGAAGAAAACGGTCAAATCCAGACAAACACGAACACGGGAACGGATAGAGTGTACAAGAGCCGGAAGTTTCTAGCAAAAGGTCAACTTTGGTCAAACCTTGGTCAAACCACAAAATGCCAAAACCCTCAAAATACCCTTAATGTTAAATAACTTTCATCAAAAGCCCTAAAAACCCTAACACCGTTAGTCCTCTTTTATAAAGAAACTAACGGTCGTTAAGTTCACTAACCTTAACCCTTTTATCATTATAACCGAGCCCAAACACTCACCATGATCCATTTCCTTTTAAAAATTTACCCAAGCCTAAAAGTCAAAGCTGATTTCCCCGGGTTAAACCAAAGTTATAAAAAGAAAAGAAAAGAGCGCGGGAAATTCTGTTTTTACTGTTCATTTTCTTCCCCAATTTACCCAGCATCAAATCAAGAGGGTAAAACCCACTTCTAGAAGCTCGTCTATTGTGGCTTGAAGATTCCAAGTACTAAGTGCCAG